>CAXIVR010000006.1:120965952-121066648 GCA_964035755.1 Teleogryllus oceanicus
CCCAGTTTAGAATTATGCACAAATGTAAAATGTGCGACAGTGTGACGTGTATTGCTTATTGCATACCTCTCAATTGATTTGCATCATAATCTACGAAATTCTTACATCTTAATTCTGAACCATGCGCTACTATAGATCAATTTCCTTTCTAGCTAAATCATTCTAACGGGATTTTGTGTCAATTGTGGCTTCTAAATAGTACACAACTGACGACTTGTCTCCGTTTAATATTTATCGAGGGGATATGAATAAATTTCCAAGACACATTGGTCAAATTTCTCACTTTCAAAGTTCTTCAGTTATTATACCTGAATCTCAAGCATTCAAAAATTATAATTCATTTCGAAATGATTTAAATAAAAGTACATAAAGAGATTGATGAACGGTTTTATTGATTTAATTCAACTGAAACTTGGAATGCCCTCTGATTGTTTTAAAAATTTATCTTTAGAATAAATTGATTTTATTTATACATTAACACCTGCACAAACACCTTCTTCTAAGGTTGATATTTTTGGTGAAAGGTGTTTATCATTTAGAAATCCCTAAGCTTTCCTTCCCGGTAACAAAGAGGAAAAGCCAAAATTCGCCGCAAACACTTTCGCTCAGTTCTCGGCTGTCCCGTCAGGCGCAACCGGTAGCGATCGGTTAGGCTCTAATTGGTCAATATTTAGCTGCAGCTTGCTCTCTGACTTGTGCATATTTGGCAAATACCTGTGGAAGGACCGCGGAACTGCTTTACTCAGCGTACATTGTCGTACGCTCTGTTCACATTCTCCTCATGCATATGTATCTCACAAACAAGAAAGCCACACATAGATGAATGTTTCTACTTTAGACCAATAATTTCTTTTTTAAACCAAAATTAAAAGCCGAAATGATACTTTCTGAAACTTTCGAAAACGTGGAACTCCAGAAAAGCGTCAAGTAAAATATATCTGGAATCTTGCATATATCTACAATAATTTGTTTTAAAAATGTCCTATGTTGACTATAATTCTAATAAATATTTTCACAATCGTTTAGGGATTTAACGTAGCCGATTCTTATGAATTGGTTAATTCGATCACTCCATCGCTTCTTGAACCGTTTAATTTTGTAAAACAATATTTGAAAAGGAAAACAAATTAATCACGTGCGCAGAGAGTAAGTCTTTTTAAACTTCGAATTTGGAGCTGCGAGCAAAGATCAACATTCCTCTCGTTTACCAGTAATACATATTAATCAATTGGTCGCTAAAATTTCTTGTGCTATAGTCTATTGATAATATTTCTTGAACTGAAAGTCTGGACCTCTGAAATCTACCATTCGCGTTGCTAGTTAACATCGCTAGTTCAGTTTTCCCAAAGAGTTACTACTGCTACTGGAGCAGTTTCCTCCTTCGGCTTTACCGCACCCGATGGTCCATCATTAGCAAGCGGAATTCGTTATCACAACTGGGTCGCACGCGAGAGGTTTCGAAATTACGTACTGCGTCGCGTCCAGGAACCACCGTTCTGCTTTCCACGGACCCAACCTCCAAACTCTCGGATTTCAGCACTTTCTAGTAGAACTGGCAATATTAAAACTTGCGATTCACTGTGCTACTTGCTGATATGAAATTATTTTCAATAGGTGTGACATTCTCAATTGAATGATGAAAGGTAATTTATCTCACGTGCGCCAGGAAAGTCTCTCCGCAATGTACCGAGACAGGGCCTCCTATTAAAAAATACATTTATATCGGTAGAAACAAGATCACTGGGAAACAAGAGAAGGCAACAACTACTAACTCCACCGTATGTTATAATTATTGTGAGTATGCAATTTACATGTTCTTTTGTTACAAGCTGCAGCTCGTGCTACCAACATAATTTCTGTTGCCAGCTCTCTCACCAGCTACTGCGGAGAGACTTTCATGGCGCACTGTATGTATGTGACATTTATAATCGGATTAATTCGACATTTTTATCTCTGTATCATTTAACATACGGTAATTGGTCTACCAAAAATATGACGTTATTTTCTCGAACAAATATTGTACTACTGCTCTTCACAATGTCAGTCAAAGATGATGTGTAATGAAAATTTAAAAAAAAATAGGAGAAATAAAATTTTGCTGATTTTTAACATTCACATTTTGCAATACAGTACGCGAAGTTCAATTCAAAATGTGATTCTTGATACAAATAATTTAAACTTCCGTCATGCAACTATAAATTTATCAAAAAAAGATTAATGAAACTAAAAGATAATTAAATCTCTTTTCTAAAAGCGATATAATAACTATTTACAGGGCTTGATTCCTGGCGGAACGCGACGGAACGGCCTTCCGGTCCCTTGGGAATAATTATTCAATTAGATAATGAATATATAAATATTTCAATGAAATTCATAATTAATTTGGAGAGCATTCCGGTACACAAAATTTTATAAATCAAGCACTAACTATTTATATTAACATAACAGATACAGAATAAACAATATTTATTGCTTCTTTGACTCGGTCAATCTAGAATTACTGACCGGATACAACGAAATCGAATGATATTTTTAAGGACTGTCCAGTGGTGATGAAACGAAAACTTCAGGAGTCGGCACCACTACCAAGACACAACGCATACATCACGGTGGACAGAGCGGGAAATGAACCAGGGAGCACATGGGAAGCAGGGTCGAAGGCGAGCGGGTCACAGCAGAGAGGGGAGGCGGATCCGAGAAGGAAACTGGGCGGAGTGCACACGGGATTCAGAGCATAGAGAGGGCGTGATGCGGGGCCAGAGATCAGGGCGTAGTATAATATGGGAACAAGATGTCAGCAGGGCGGGCGGGTTTCTTGGGGCGCCTGGCCGCCCGCGCCGCGCCGCGGGGGGGGGGGGCGGGGCGGCGGGCGCGGGAAGGATGGCTGTGGGCGATCGGGAAGCGGGGCGGGGGGGGGAACGGGGTGGGGCGGGACGGGGCGGAGCAGAATAGAATAGGACGGAGAGGACGGAGCGAGGGGAAGTGAGAGGGGGAGGCGAAGCGGGGCGGAGCGGGGGGGGGGCGGGGCGGAGCAGAATAGAATAGGACGGAGGAGGACGGAGCGAGGGGAAGTGAGGCGGGGCGGAGCAGAACAGTGCCGAGCGGGGAGGCGGAGCGGGGAGGCGGAGCGGGGAGGCAGAGCGGGGGAGCTGAGCGGGGAGGCGAAGCGGGGCGGAGCGGGTGGGGTGGAGCGGGGCGGGGCGGGGCGGGGCGGGGCGGAGCGGAGTGTGGGGGCGGATATAGACGGGACGGGTGGGGCGGGGAGTAGCGGGGTGGTGCGGATTGGGCAGGGAAAGAGCGGGGCGGGACGGAGTAGGCGGAGCGGGCGGAGAAGGGCGCGTCGAGGCGAGATGGGGAGGGGCGGGGCGGGTCGTGCGTGCCCGGGGGCGGCGCGTTGCCCAATTAGAAGCTCCGGTGGGAAAGTGTCGGCTGAACCTTTTCGCCAGGCTCGTAATTCGGCACGCGCCACCGACACTGTCTCCAAACGCCGCCACACCCTCACGCACTGAAAACGGCCTGTGATGAGACCTTACGTAATTGCTATGACACTACAGCACGACGTGAACCCTTCAGTGCAAACATATATTTAATTAATAAGTGTATTTATTCAAACGAAAAATAATTAAAATGATTTTTCTAGTCAGTTAAGATTCCAAGTTAATTATCCAAAAAGACTACTAATTAATTCAAGAACTTTGGTCTTTGAAACACCTAACACTATGGTGTTGATTTATAAATCAATTTCTAGACGACGACAAAAAACAACAGGAATCATAAATCACATTCATAAATCGCTTAAAATACAAAAAAACTGTTTAAAAAATGATCAGATGATATCACATGATCACATCACAAAATATCACATATCAGAATTGAGAAGACAGTTATATTTCAGAAACTGATTAATCTTCCTCATACTGCACAACTGTTTAGTACTTTTGAAGAAAAATCCACACCTATTAGAAATCATCATGCCCAATTATTAAGTAAAGGATATTTCTCGAAATAAGAAGAAAGAAAATTGAAGGGCACAAGAAAATGAGCAGAAAAGAACTATAAGGAATGGAGAAGAAAAAATAAAGAAGAAGAGAAAAGTAAAAAAGGAAAAAGAAGAAGAAAATAAAGTAGAAAGAACACAAAGAAAGAAAGGAGATGATGAAAAAGAAGATATGAAGAAAAGAAGTGAAAAGGAAAAAGATGGAAAAAGTAGAAAGAAGACAAAGAAAGAAAGGAGGAGAAGAAGAAGAAGAAAAGAAGAAGAAGAAAAGAAGAAAGAAGAAAAGGAGAAAATGAAAAAGTAAAAAGAGAAGAAATAAAAAGAAAGAAGGAAGAGGAGAAGAAGAAGAAGAAGAAGAAGAAGAAGAAGAAGAGGAAGAAGAAGGAGGAGAAGGTATTTGGCCAAACATTCGGACACGAATGTCCTAGGGATCGCCCGTGTGTCCTCTGATGCCACCGAGGAATGTGGCAGTAATACGGCGAGCGGCCGCTCCGGCGCGGCGGTGGCTGCAGCACTCGTCAGCGCGCCTCTTCTGCGTCCGGGCGCCTTACGTCACTGGGGGGGGCCCCGTTCCCAGGGCGGGGCGCCGGGCCGTCGCGCCCCCCCGTCCGGCCCCCCCCGAGCCGTCATCTCGACAGTGCTTACTGTTTCCGCTACGGAGCGCGTTACGTTAGGCAACTTTATGGAGTGCGTCCTCCATCAAGACTCCGCCGAGTAATTCCATCTTTCTCACATGGTTCCGAAGAGTAAAGCCTCTTGGCTATTCAATAATTACGTCAGTGTAAGTAAGCGTTCTTAGCAAGCGGTTGAGAGGGAAATGAAACCAAGAAAAGTTATAATTATGAAATTGTGACATTATGAGCGTATATTGACTTGATTCTATCATATTTATTTCGTAAGTAGTCACATCTCGGATGAAGATTCAGCAGATTATATTGATTGATTGTTAGATGATTTATTTAAATTAATCCAAGGAGAAACATAGGAAGCATATTAAGGTTTCTATCGCGCCACAAATGTAGTTCACAATGTGTAATAACAGAATACATAGGAACATATTTTTACTTGACTTGTTCTTCACTAGATTTTCTTATTTATGCGTTTTTCTAAATCACTAACTTGTCCATCACCTTACCTTCCCTTTCTAATAAACTTACACTATGATAGCCATTGGTTATATTTTATTTATATCATTTCGTATCATACACCTTATCTGCAACATTCTTCTGGACATCCGTTGATCCTCGCTCATTAATCCAGATTTTCATCACATATGCAGAAAAATACGTCCACAATGACAAAAATGATGCACTAGCTTCCAATTTGGCAACAAAAGTAAATTACCGAAATTCACCATATACGAGCAGTTAAGTTGGTTGCGGTCGTCGTTCCCGACAATATTTCCTCAATTAAGCATGTTTTTTAAGCACTGCATCGAAGTAAAGTTCCCTGCGTCACGGTGCATGCCTGCAATTGCAGCGTCCATGAAGTGCTGAAAAACAGAAGGAAATGCGCTGTTAGGAGGAGCGGTGCCTGCCGTGGTGCAGCCCGACGCGTCGTTCTCAACAATGCCCTCCGAGAGCCGGCGCGGTGAGCGTCGGAGCATAGAGTAAATAGTCTATGGTTGGAGCGTCGCCAGGAGCCGACCGAGGTGGCGGAGAGAAAGGAAAGGGACAAAGAACAGGAGGTAGATGCGGTGGAGGACGAGAAGGACGGGGAGGTGGGTGGGAGGAGGAAGAGTAGGAGGCGAAATTCGAGGGGGAGCTAGAAGAGACGAAGTAGGTATAACAGAAGACGGAGGAGGTTGAAGAAGAGGTGGAGCAAGAAGGGGAGAAGGAGGAGAAGTAGGAAGGAGAGAAAAAGTAGGAGGAAGAGGTGGAGAAGAAAGTGGAGGAGGAGGAAGAGGAGAGAAAAAGTGCAAGGAAAAGGAAGAGGAGGGGAGGTGGAAAAGGAGAAGGACGGGCAGGAGGAGGGCGAGGCCGCGCGGAGCGGTGCGCGCGCGACGGCTGCTCGCGCGCCGGCAGCGCGCGGCCGTCGCCTTCACAGCGGCGGGGCGGTGGCGGGGCGGCGGCTGCCGCTCGTTGGCGGGCGGGGCCGCGGCGGTGGCGGGGCCCCCGCCCGCCCCCGTCGCGCCCCTCGCCGCCACCGCCGCCGCCGCGATTAGAAAGTCGCCGGTTCGGTTCCCACGGTGCGACTCGTCCGCGCGGCGCGGCGCGGCGCGGCGCGGCGGCGCGTGGGATGCAGCGGTGGCGCGCCGTGCGGCACCGGACGGTGAAGTCATCGGCTGCGCTGCGCTGCGCTGAGCGGCGCTGGTGCAGCGGCTGACGCCGTGCCGCGGGCAAGTGCGTTGGCGCCCACCACGGAACGCGCGGGCAGCGATGGCAAAATACGTCCATGTTTTTAAAACTGATATTTTCGATCAGAAATATCGATATTATAACGTGGATGTTTTGATTTCGATGTGTTCTTCAGATCGATATATTTGTCCAGAAACATAGATGTTTTCAAAATAAAAAAAATTCTTGATACACATAAAATTTCCATTATCTGTTTTATTTGTGGATTGCTCTTCCAAATTTTTCAGGTTTTCTGCAGGTTTTTTTTCTTTTTTGATTATTTTGTACGTGGCAATATCGTTAAAGTGTAATTTGAACCTTGACTGCACAGAACATTGATTAGAGATGTCAGTGAAATTTAAGGCAGAATATACTTGAAACTAATATTAACGTGTTGTATCATATTAGAATCAGGACATGTAAAATGTTTCAAATGTTCGCATAATGAGATTTTATATTTTTGATTCAAAATACTTTCTCGACTGCTAATAAACAGAGCATTTACCGCCAAAATTGAAACATTTTAAATAATCAGTTGTTATTTAAAATAATTATTTTTGTTAAATTTAATTATATAAATATGTGGTCTAACTTTACAGCTAGTTAAATTTATTTTAAGTACTTCAAACTTGAAAAGTCAATAAAAAATGTGAAACGTCAGCTTTTCGAAACTAGAATGAAATGATAAATGTAAGAAGATGCAATTTACAAAAAATATAACTGAAATAGGGCAAGAAACATCGTCGTAATAGGTTCTCGAAGTACCTATTTTAGGTAAATATTTCTTCTCTACAGATCATTGGCGTGCAGTTGTAAAATTACTTACTAATTTAGAAAATCTGATTGAAAATTGTTTCCGTTACATTTTCACAAAGGTAAATCTTGAGAATACTCAAATGCGAGTGCTGTAAATTATATCGAAGCTGAAAGCCACAAAAAGTTTCGAAATATCCTTATAAAATCGTTATGAAGCTTACACCCTTATAAAATGTATTAATATACTTCACATCCAAATAATTATTAACCATTTTCTTCTATTACTAATGGCAACATGACATTGTAATAGTAATAGAAATATTGTAATAATAATGTAGTTGTTATTATTATTATTACTATTATTATTATTATTATTATTATTATTATTGGGATTTAGAATGAATTCATTTTCTTCGAATCAGCAAATTCCAAAATACATTCAAGATTCTAAATCTCAAATCAATATTCACGTATTCTACATAACAAAGAATTCATCGTACGCCTATTGTACACGAGTATCATAGTTCTTTCTCGTACGGTATCGTTTCATAACGATAGTGTATGCATAGACTCTACCTCGAACTTTCGCGTTTTATCCCTAGGAATTCCTACCACACGTAACATCTCCTTTTGTGCATTTTCCCACGTTGGGGAATTTCGGGTGAGGGTTGGACCGCAGCCAAAACACGGAAGAACGTGGCGTAGGAGCGCCAGTTGTCGGGCGCGCGGCGGCGCCGTGTCGCAACCCGGGCGCTGCACTCGGTCAAGAGATCCAACCTTAGCGTTCCCCAGCGGTGAGTCACCCCGGCGCAGACGCCGCCTCCGCCGCCTCCACCGCCTGGCTCGTCCTTTGGTTCCCGCGCCGCCCCCGCAGCCCCGCCCCCCGCAGCGCGGTTTGATTAGGCACCCCCCAAGGGCCTGTTATTGGGCATTCTTGTGGAAGAATCGCAAAGAATCTTTCCTCAGATTGGAAATTGTGTGGTAGACCACAGACACTGGCGACGTAATGACGTTGTCCTATATTTACGGGATTCATTATCCTGTACAAAGGATGAGTTTTAAGGTTGTGTTGTGGTTTTGGAAGAAGACTTGTTTAATGATTATTGTGAAAGTCTTCTTGATGAAATATTATCCTGTTCGTTTTAATAATAGTTCTACGAATAATTTATCATTCTAAACATCAGGAAATGCATAGACAACGAAACATTTTCGTAATATCAAACATTTGCTAAAAATGTATGAACCTTAATTATTATTTCGAAAGTAGCACAAATATTATAATTCCCTACAGCTGTTGAAAGAAAAATAGCAGATCATTTGTAGTAAATGATATATGCTCTCAATAGAGCACATATTTTGCATTTATTGATTTTTAATGGAAAACTGCAATTTTTCTACTGACAAAAGGAAACAAATAGTATACTTCAATGTTTATTTCACGTAGAGTTTGATAACAGACTTTTTTCCCGACATATTCCCTCTCTCAACAACTTTAATATACAGCACAAGAAGATGCTTTCCCACACGTTGTATGTGAGAGTTGATGTGGCTCTGTGAAATATGTTGAAGTGCGAGTGGGCACAATCTCTTTGCGCTTGTATCAGTGTATGCATCAACGTACATCACTTTCACCACAGCCTCATTTACAATCCTCTGGAACGTCACCAACCGCAGGGTACGAAAAAAAAAGAAAATACAACATTACACCAACCGTAACACATCATTGAAAGAGTATTGAGTGTCATTTAGTGACATCTTGATTACCATCGCCATTAACATTACCATTGCCTTTAATTGTGGGTTAGTAATGTAGGTCATGATCTGACGCATTTCAAGTACCAAAGCTCCAACGTAATCACTTCATGTTTGTGGAGCACAACTAGCTCTTGCGAAAAGCGTCGTTTGAGAGCCCCCATTTTCTTTGCCTATTAGTTCCTAAACTGTTTTTTTTAATTTTTAGAGATAGAGTAGATTGTTTTTATATCTCTTTACAAAATATTTTACAATAATTGGTCGATTAATCTGGATACTATCACATTTCTCAATGCTAATAAGTACATTTATTAAAATAACATTGCTTTTAATCTAATCTAAATTATTACAGTCCGCCATAAAATATTTACGCACTTTTTGTGCACCTTCGTGAGAATGATCCCCATTAGACACGCTCCACGTCTAACCGCAGCAGCAACGGCAGTTCCACAAACTACGTCAAAAAAATCCCTCTATTCTGTCATAGGTTTGCAAGTGATCATATGCAAGATGTCATAGGTTTGCAAGTGATCATATGCAGATGCGACGCGATGCACCGCGGGGGTCATTCTTATTTCTAGCGTAGGCGAAGGAGAAGCCTTCACGTCAACACTCAGAGCTATCCAAAATACATTCTCCAATAACCCAATCATTCAAAATATCCAACACCTTCTTTACAACGAAGAAAAAACAGGTTTTGGCATTATACTGTCTTGGGTCCATTCCCATTAGGGAATCATTGGAAATGAAAAAGCCGACTTAACTGCTAAAAACGCAACCCATTTATTGAACGTTGACCAGAACATACATGATTCTTTAAATGGCATTATAAAAACTTCTAAAAAAGTGTATTATTAAGGTATGAGATTACTAGTGGAAAGCTGAACGTTGACCAGAACATACATGATTCTTTTATGTTGTCCGAAAATTTGTCACAGACTCAAATATCCCAAACACTACATGAAGAAGGAAAGAACAAGTTATTATTACAGGATTAAGAATTGGTCCTTCTTCCCACACCCACTCCCATTAATAAAAAATGACCCACCCATCTGTTCAAAAAGTGGAGAAATGTTATCAACATATCACATTATACTTCACTGTTTAAGACACCAAAATCTAAAAAACTATCTTGACATAAAAACGATACATATAGTATATGAAATATTTAATTCAATTGAAGGTTGCCAGTCAGAGTTAAATTACCTTCATATTGCTAATATTGATAAAATGATCTGAAGTATTGTAAAAATGTATTGTACTTAATATTTCTGTTTGGAATAATTTATAAAATGTATCACTAGTGTAAATTAATAGTGATCGCTAATGACCTTAGATGTTTATAGAGTGACCTAAAATAATTTTTATAAAAGTTTTCCGCCCCTCCATCCCAAACAGATGGTCACAGAGGTGCATTCCCTTTTCGTTTCGCTGCATGAAACATGCTGTGTGATTATGAAGAAGGGAACTATGCTGAGACAGGAATAAGAAAGGCTGCGATGTTGCAGATGGAATTCTCGGTAGAGTGAGAAACCAACCAGGTCACAACCACAAGGTGAAAGCACCAAAGCCTTTTGCGAAGTTCCATCTCACAACCAATGACAAATTTGGACGCTGCTCCACGCACCCGCGTCACCAAAGCCCAATGAAACATAATTATGTCCCAACAAACATGATGAAGCCGGCCCGGTGATTGAGATCGCTAAGACAGTAGTGTCGTAGTGATCTCGGACCGAAGGGTCGCGGGTTCGAGTCCCGCCTCGGGCATGGTTGTATTTGTGTTCGTCCTTTCACCCCTTATCATCACCATTTCGTTTCATCTTCATAGTTACCATACCGTTAACTTCAATAGTGGTCGCTAATGACCTAGATGTTGATGCGACCTTAAATAACAAAAAAGAAAATGATAAAATCTCCAAAGCCTTTTTCAAGTTTCAAACCCGCGGCCTCTGACTCCTCACATTTGGACTCTGCTCCACGGTCTTGCTCACCAAAGTGGATACACGCACAATGAAAAATGTAATTATGGCAGAAGCAGTCCGAAAATTCTTGACTAGCTTAGCGTAGCACCTCCAGTGGATATTTTCATGTTAAAAAGTTTTAATTGTTCCTTAGAAATGTATAATAAAAATAAATTCTAAAAATAATACAGTTGCCTATTATTTGATTTTAGTCCAGATAAAGTTACGTGAAATGTATCGATTAAATTACTTGTTTAATTTTCTTGTTTTACAAAAATTGGGTTTGATTACAATCAACATAAATACCGGAAAGTGAGTGTAATAATTCACAGCGTTTCCCAAATGACAATGAACTCGAGGTGCTTTGAAACCAACAAAAAACACAAGTTATTTTAGAATTCTTCTAGAGTATCGCAAAGGGAACCGGTTAAGAATTGAGCCAATCGACTAGTGAGGAATGGAATGCGCAATTGATAATCTCTGTAGGTTTTGTAAGTCACTCAAAACGCATTTTAGCAGCTCAAAAAAGACAAACTAAAAATTTTAAAAAATTCTTCGAATATTCTGAATGAATTCCCAAAAAATGATGACGAGGAGAAGGAGACGCGCCGAATGACAGCTCATTTGTCTCCAAAGGTGGAGCGGAAGGGCTCTAACCGTGAGTGACGGACGGAGCGACACAATTTACTCGATTTCTATATCTTTGATTCCGGAAAACATAAACACTTGATTTTCAGGAGAGCAAAAAACGTTTAAATGAATTTGGGATTAATGATATTCAAACAAAACTATTTTTGTATAGGTTTTGTTTGAATAGCATTAATCCCTTATTTATAGCATTAGTTTAAAGTTGTTTTTGTTAAAATTTTTTGACTTATCAGCTTATTCACTGGGGTCAAAGATGATGCGGAAAACTAAAAGGGACCATTTGTCGGGAAGTTTTTCATGACACCCAAGACATCAAAATAAGTTATATCTTCTTTCATTGTATTTTGTTTTGTAAATGAAATTTTTTAAATTTAAAATATTGTGTTTTTAAATTAAAGTTTAAATTCCAATTCCAAATTTTTTATATTTTGAAGATTTTACACCAAATTTTTAAGAATTTAAATGTTTATAATTTGGCATAAACAACTCAATTTGCAAGTTTTGCGACATATGGTCCCTTTTAGTTTTCCGCATCACATATAATGATTAGTCCGCAGTTTTACTAATATTCATACTTTCTTTTTTTTTGAACACCCCCGCATAACCACCGCCATGACCACCGACCGCAGCAGCCGCAAGATAAATTTAAACCACCCTGAAAAAAAATGCATAATTTCTCAAACATACGTTCTGCACGTTTCTTCTTCATGTAACTGTCCCATTCTCCCATCCATTCTCGCATACAATAACTATTGATTATTTAGGATTCCGGTGTGAGTATCCTCCCTCTCCTGTTGGTAACACAAAGTAATACGCGTGCCAAGTTGCAGTTTCTTTCAATCTTGTAAAGCGCTTACTTTGCTGAATAATTAATTTTATTAAATATTTAATTAATTTAAAAAAAGTTTTCCGCATCACATATAAGGATTAGTTCGCACTTTTACTAATATTCATACTTTCTTTTTTTTTCAAACGCCCCCGCATAACCCCCGCCATGACCACAACCTCCTTCGGCGCGAGGCGTCGCGGCGCGGCGCCTGGTTCCTCTCCCGGCGGCCGAGTGGTTTCTTCACTTTCTCGTCCTTCGAGGACGACTCGTCGCGTCGTCTGCCAAAGGTGCGCGATATATCACTCGGCGGCGGGAGGGCCCGCGCGACGAATAAGGCGGCCGCGCCAACGGCTACTGGCTTCCTTCCGCGTTGCCACCAGGGCCTGAACAACGCGTGCCGTTGGGGCAGTGGAGGGTGCAGGGGCCAAAAGGCCCAGAGTTTGCGTTTGTTACATATTTTAAATATGCAATATTGATTTAAATATTTATGTTAGAAATATGTTACAGTTACTACACTACAAAAATATGTACAATGTAATAACAAATATTGATTGATTTTTTCGTGTTTCCGGGCGCGTCAACTGCTTCGGTCATTAGTCCCGTTAGTGTAGTGCATGTTTTTTCTCGGGAGATGGCGGTGATCTTCCCCCGCTGGATGGCGAGATCCGGCGCCGACCTACCGTCGGCTAGTGGGGTTTCCCCCTAACCAGGACTCTCCCCAGCGGGCACCACCCCAGCCGGGACAAGCTCTAAGTTCCCGATCGGTCTCCTGGAATATGTGGCAGAGTAGTGCATGTTAGTGTAGTGTGTGTGTAAGGGGAGAGGATAGGGCAAGGAAGAGGAGGGACAGATGGCGCGCGGTCCGTGGCCCGTTTGTTAGGGTACTGTTCCGGCATTCGTCTGGTGTTGATCGGAGAAACCACGGAAAACTACCGATCAGAGCAGCCGGCCGCTAGAATTCTCCTCCAGACAGCGACTGAAATCGACCTAGCTGAAAGCTAGTGTCGAAAATCCTGCCACCGTCAGGACTTGAACCTAGGACCTCCCGGTCGGAAGCGCTGCAGTGACATCAGTTGATGCACTGAGCTACCGCTACCGGTACATAATAACAAATATGTTTCTAGTTAACAAAAATGTATGATGCCCCCCTAATGAACGGTTGGATCCGCCCCTGCGTTGGAGCCGATTTGAATGGTTACGAAAACATCCACAATACATTCTAAGAAGTAATGTGAGGATTGTTTCATGACATGAGAAATACTATTATTTTAATAGTTATTTATGCACCATGTAGATTATAAGGATTCTAATGACCGCAAGCCAGCAAAAAGCCTAAAGGCTGTTTGGCCTCCCGAATTATTAGAACCAGTTAACGCCCGTGGTAGTACAATATGCTATTTTTTACCTAATTATAATGATTCAAATTCTCTTATTTATCAATTAACTAGAAGTTAACTTGACCCAGTTATCCTTTTCATAATTCCCTCTCATAATTCTCTCCATGTGTGAACATGCTGCATCATTCAACGGTGTCAAGTCGTTGGGCTGACTACTGTTTTTATTTTGTGTGCATGTGTAATTTCTACCAATTCTTTATTTCGAAACCCTATTTTCTTCCTGAAATGGCTATTAGAAAATTGCAACATTTTCGTAGTTGTCAGTTCTCGACTCCTAAATAACTAGTCAATATTCTGGGCTATGAATGTGTTTGAAACGAAAGTTCAAAAATTACAAATTCATTTTACATTATTGCAATGCCAATATTAATACGATATTTTCAGCTTATTCTGTATTGTATTCGAGGAAAACAGATTATCTTCGTTCTAATCCTCACCACTAGAAGGCATAAACTCCAAGTTCTACAACTTTCAAGCAAGTGGCAAAAACTTAAATCTTATTTTTCAAATTTTGTGTGTGAAGTGACCTCTACAGGCGCACTGTCTACTACTGTTAACGTTACTCTAGATACTTCATTTCAATTTTTTACCTCAATTTGTTTTGTTTATGCACTTTGTTCAGTAATTCTGACTCCTCTGTAAGCTTGTTTCTATGTGGAACTATATCTCTCAAGTAATTGCAAACGAATCCAAAAAACAAGACACTGTATTTGTGAAAGTGTGATAAAATATGTTAAAAATTATTATAAATATTTGATATTCAACTGCAAAAAATCATTCATTACTTCATTTGTCATCTTTTTGCCATGTTATTTTGCCACGCTCTTTATATTTTTTCATGATGATAAAGTAAAAATTCCACATTTCACAAATAAAACATGACATTTTAACTTTGACAAAACCTATGCCACTAACTTGTGAATTCAGCAACAGTACAAGTGTCACAAAATTCAGTACAATTGCTGTCCTCAGCCGAGGCGAGCTCAGCCTCAAGCAGAATGCTCTGAAGATCCGTTTTCCCCAGCGTGACCACGTTGAAGGTTACTTGGGAAGATGCAAGATATGGACGAAGGTGACCTCTCGCTCACGAATTGAGTAAAAGTAATAAACAAATTCGTGCAAGTCAAATTTGCTACGTAATGATACAAGCACTGTGTATATTTCACAAAGAAAAAATTGAAATAATAAGCACAGATTTCGTATCAATTAACAAATGACTAAAGAAAAGTTAGAAGAAAATAAATTTCAAATTTAATCTTATTTCTTGACCACTTCTATCACAGCGGAAAAACATGGTAGGAATGAACTCATTGCAGAAGCAACTGACACATTTCATTGTTTTGAGACTAAGATGTGATTTGCCATAGAATCCATCAGTAGCTAGTACGTTAGATGTATAAAGCATATCTAATGTAGAATGTTAGTTTGTTAGTAGAATGAATACAAAAGCAGAGTTGAAGATGATGGGAGACCTTAATTGATTCCTTTACTGTTGATACAATTAATTTAACACTACTGTCATCATTATATTTCCTTTAGGTTATGCAAATTATTTTGTAAATTATAACTGCGTTTGAAATATTTTTGAGCATGTATATATTTATTTTAATTTCCTTTTTGAAATAGAAAAACAACAAATGATAATTGATCGAAAGAAATAACCGTAATACTTATATGGATATGGCGATAAGGAACTCTCCATTGCATGCTTTTCTTTTGTTCACCATATGGAATATCCGCATACGAACCTGCATTTATAACCAGGACAAACGAGTATAGTCCCCCAGACTTACCTTAACGTCATTTAACCTAACTAGGAAAACACATTCTTCCTCGACGAAAGAATGGTCCACCAATGAAGAAGGAAAACAAGCTCCAATACCAAAGTAGGGGACATGCATCTCGAGCTCTATTAGCCGACGAATGTGACAGCTGTCTTCCAACCGGACATCGAGCGCTCCTCTGCGGTCTCCTTGCTGCCGCCGCCACAGCGCCGGTACGATTCGGATAATGAAACGACCGTTCTCTGAAGCTCATCGAGGCCTTTCGGAGGAGAGCACTCGCTCAACAGATCCTCGTGGATATTTACCCTGACAATCGTCTGCGGGACTGGGTCCGGCGCTGCCTGACGAGAGCCCCGCAGCAGCGTGGCAGGGATGCGTACTGATGGCAAATTTTACCAAACCTTTCGATACATCGCTAAAGGCTTTTCGATGTCGATGAAAACATCGACGAAAAAATATCGATGTTTAAAACGTTTATGTTTATGATGTCATAATGTTTATCATATTTATGATTATGACATCGATGTTTTAATTTTGAACATCGATGTTTGGCAACATCGAAGTTGTGTTGTCGATTTCGCACTATTGGGTGGGGTGGTGCGGAACGGAGCGTTGCCACGCGGAAAGGAGCGGAGTGGTGAGGTGAGGTGAGGTGCGGAGCGGTGAGGTGAGGTGAGGTGAGGTGAGGTGAGGTGAGGTGAGGTGAGGTGAGGTGAGGTGAGGTGAGGTGAGGTGAGGTGAGGTGAGGTGAGGTGAGGTGAGGTAAGGTGCGGAGCGGTGAGGTGAGGTGAGAGAAGTGAGGCGAGGTGAGGTGAGGTGAGATGAGATGAAGTGAGGTGAGGTGCGGAGCGTGAGGTGAGGTGAGGTGAGGTTAGGTGAGGTGAGGTGAGGTGAGGTGAGGTTAGGTGAGGGAGGTGAGGTGAGGTGAGGTGAGGTGAGTTGAGGTGAGTTGAGGTGAGTTGAAGTGAGTTGAGGAAGTTGAGGAGTTGAGGTGAGGTGAGTTGAGTTGTGGTAAAGTGAGGTGAGGTACGGAGCGGTGAGGTGAGGTAAGGTGCGGAGCGGAACGGAGTCGGCGCTTCGAGGAACAGCATGGCGCGCTCGCCCTCGCGGTCTCTCGCGGGCGCTCGCGGGGCCGACGTAGCGCTGGCCGCGGCCGCAGCATCATCGAGGCCTGAGCCAACATCAACTGTCCGCGAATGAGAACGACAAATATTGTCGCTGGCATTGTCCGGATAAAGGCGCTCTGTGGCCGCGCTCACGACTCGCCAAACACGGCTCCGCGCTCTCGGGCCCCGAATGTCAACACGTGCGATTCTTTTGATCGCGAGCTCTCTCTCATTGAAGCGGCGCGCGAGTTCCGGCTGCGGGCTCGCGACGACGGCGGTGCGGGTGGGGGCGTGGGCGGGGCGGGGGGGGAGGGGGAGCGCGAGCGCGGCGCGCGCGTCCGCTGTTCTGCAGAATGTCGCCCGCTGTTGTAATCGGCATGCCACCCGCGCCGCGGCCGGCCATCTGCGCGCGTCAATGAGCCCCTGTGCCCGTGTTTGGGCAAGTGGGTCCTCCGTCGCCGAAGGTTCAACAGTCGCGCGGGCCGGCGGCGGGCGGCGCAAGGCCGCCGCCGCGTCTGCCGCAGGCGCGTTGCCCTCGTTGAGAAAGACGAGAGGTGACCTCGGGTATTGTTCACGGCTTTGGTATGCTTGCGGGGCCCGTCCGCGGGCACTTGTGGCAGAGAAGATGCCGCTCGCCGTCATTCGGAGGGATGACACACGCACGCCAGTAGATCTGCGCTGGATGGTGGGCTTGTTGTCCGTTTGTGACCATTCCAGCAAGGTCAGGTTTCGAGCCCTGCCGTGAAAAGACATTTTGTTCTAACAAAATGTCTTGTGAGGCACAATACACTAAGAAATTCAGTAAGGGACTTCTTGAATAATAGATCTTCACAAGAATTTTTATTCTATCAGACGAAGGTTCATTCAGCCACAGCTAGTGTCAGGCCATTCTTTTCCTCAGGCAGAAGATTCGATTCCATCTCAATCTAATGGTCTCCTCAAGTGAACTGTTCCTCTCAGCTCCGTTTGATACCACGTATTTACAAATTTTAAACAATGTCACATGACAATGTGAAATTAAATCACCCACGAATTTTCTATCTTGACTTGCAATGTTACAAATGTAGATCCTTACAACTCTTATGAGCTTTATAAGCACACGAGTTTATATAAATTTAAAAATTTTAATCCAAATTTGATAAGTATTATATAAATATAACAATCAATACTTTTGATCCCGTTCCTATCAATTAATCAAAATAATACATAATAAAAACGGCCAGCGTAAATAAATTTTCAATGACACACATCGGTGAATAAGATAAGTGGCATTATCTGAAAAATCGTCATTTTCGAGCATTATACATTTAGAAAATAGCCTACTTTTACCAATAACATTTTCTTAGATACCTAATTCACTAACTTTTGTTCTGGTCAATATATGTTTTTAACGCTTTGTACTTGTTACGACTAAAATCCAAAATATGAGTAATTCACGAATTAGGCGCTTAATTCGCACATGTGACAGATGCTTTGGATAAAGCTATATGAATGAAGATTGTGTCAAACATCTTTCGGCTAATGTTGACATTATCCACAGGGTACTGGCTAAAGTAAGGCGATTGTGCGTGTCGTCATCTTGGGTTCGCGAAAAATATTTTGGCATGAACATGCGTTGAAAATTATGCGTTCTACAAACTGAAGGTTGTTTAATGAAAATTGCGAAGGCGAAAGACAGGAATCTCGTCGCATGTGTAGCGAAGTGTCAACTCAGGTACATTGTGAGGTTAGTTTAGGTAAGTGAAATTTTGTAGATAGACATTTAGACTATCGTTTTTGTCGTAAATGTCGAAACGACATTAAACTTTCCACTAGCATTCTCATCCCTATTTATCACAAAATATCTACCACTATTCCTCGTCAATGTAACGCACTTCATATGGTTTTGCCACCGTGGGTTAACTGACGTTATCATCGAAATATGATTAGAAACTCTTCTCACTTCGAATTCACTTATTCACTCATTTTGGATAATGTGAACACTGATTAATTCACAAATTAGCTAGATTCGGACATTATCCGTACAATATGCCGCTATCACTTCCGCTACAAAAACGACGTGTAATAATTGAAACATTGTATGACAAAAAAATTGATGTTTTAAATATGAAGAAACAGATGATATCTTCTCATTCTGCTTCCATTTTTAAATATAATACTTCATTGAATGAGTTATATTTTATTGTTTGGTAAGTACAAAAAATATGTTAATAACAATGTAAATAGAATGCAAAGAAGTGTTAAAGAAAATTAAAAATTAAGGAAATTTCATTTAAACTCAATATAGGTGCTATGTTTTTCCTCAGTTATTCATTCATTCACTCATCGAAGTAAAATGTCCTGTTTCTCATATGATACATAATCGCGTCAATATTAGTTCCTAGTATATTCTGCCTTAAATTTGAATGTCATCTTACATGCAAATTTCATATGCGGATATTGCATGTGGTGAACAAAAGATATGACCACGAACAAATTAAATAAAAAAGGTAACAACACTGGAGAAAGGTTGCAAACAGCGAAGAGCTTCTTGCCGCCTTGGGGATCGACAACAGTGACCGCTGATTGCGAGCAATCACAAAAAATTAGACACTGGAAATTCTATTTATATCACGAGAAACATTTTTGGAAACATCGATGTTTCCGGACAAATATATATATATATATATATATATATATATATATATATATATATGTATATATATATATGTATATATATATATATATATGTATATATATATATATATATATATATATATATATATATATAAACTTTTCACCAGCATTCTCATATCTGTTTATGACATAATATCTACTACTTTTCCTCGTCAAGCAACGCACTTCATATGGTTTTGCAACCGTGGGTTAACTGACGTGCATATCATCCGTCGAAAGTCCGAAATATGATTAGAAACTGTTCTTACTTCGAACTCACTTATTCACTCATTTTGGATAATGTGAACACTGGTTAATTCACAAATAAATATTAAATATATAAATTCACATTATCCAAAGAAACCATTGATGTTAATAGAGGTTTGTCTGCTCGAAAATCTCAATGGTTTAAAAACATCGATGATTCTTCGCGATCCCTAACCACGAAGCTCGTTCGGTTGTGCGTGCGGCGTGGCTCGTCCGGAGAGGGGCGAGGCGCCGCGCCGCGCCGCGCCGGGGCGATGGACAGCACCGCGGGGCGGTCTGAAGGAGATTGATGGGCGCCAGACCTAAATCCGCGAGCGCACACGCGGGCCGCGCCGCGCCGCCCGGTGGGAACCGGCGACCCAAAGGGCGGCGTCCAAACAGCATTCGCGCCGAATCTCCGTGCGAGGGCGAAACGCAACGCAACGGGCAGAATCAGCCCCTTCGACGACCTTGTTTTTTGGGATCCCCGATCAACACCAGGGAATGCCGGAGCAGTACCACAACAAACGGACTGCGCGCGATCTTTCCTTCGTCTTCCTTGTCTTTCCTCGTCCCCTTTTTATTACATACACTTACACTTACATGCACTACTCTACACTACCACACATTCCGGGAGACCAGTTGGGACCTTAGAGCTTGTCCCGGCTAGGGCGGTGTTCCGCTGGTGGAAAATAACTCGTTGAGGAAAACCCCCGTAAACTGACGGGTAAAACGGCGCCGGATCTAGCCATCCAGCAGGGAAAGATTCCCGCACATCACGGAATAAAACCTGTACTACATTTACGGGAGTAATGACGCTCTCAGAATAGTAGTCGAGATGACGCGCCCAAATCAATGATCAATCAATTTTCCAGATAATATGATTCAGTCTTATATTATCACGAAAATGTAGAACCCGATTTCTTTATCAAGATAATTACCTGTCATTTTTGCCATTGTTTTGCCTCAGAATAAAACACCTCCTCAAATCTACGAATCTTGGAATACCGAAAAAATGTGAAATTTGTGTTGGTCAAAGTGGTCTTACAGTATGTTTACGAAGGTTTCTGTCGTTTCTTCAATAAACAATTAAATTAATGCACAATATGCCCATGAACCTTCCTCTTAGAAGCTGACATCGGTCACACGTCGTAATCGCACCTTTTATCACTGGGTTGTCACCTCACATTTACAACTTTTGAAAAGTTTGAAACTACTTTCATAAAGTCAAATACACGTTCAAAAATATGTTTTTCTTTAAAATTTGATAGTAAATATTTTGCTAATTTTCACCTTTAATCGCGCACGATTTGCCACTTGATAGCGCATGTTTGCATGATTATTGTAGGATTTCTTGATAGTGCTTAAAAATTCTATCTTTAATTAGGATTGAACCTTTGAATAAACTCAAAACTTAATAATCTAAATAATTTTGGTCATAAGTATATATCTGCAATAAAGGTAAACAAAATATTTAAAATTACTATTCATTATTAAGCAAATCTTAGACAATGAATTTAGATGTTTATATGTATAAATAGCTGATAACATGAATAAATAGATAAACTGCTCCTTAAGGAAAAATTCATATACAAAAACGAATTTAAGACCTGAGAATTTATTTTGTCTCATCCCCTGATAATGTTTATGTGAAACATGACTTCTTGGTTCTCTTCAGCTTCCTTTCCCGTCTCGACGTTTACTTTCTCCACATTCATCATCAGCACTGGCTTATTTGTCTAGTCTAAGTTTCGAGCGGAAGCCTAAAAGTGCACGGTCTCATGCTGGTCTTGCATTTCAAACAAATTGTTGCAAAACGGTCGCTGGCGGTGTGTGTGGTCCACCCCGTGTCGCAAAGTGCTGGTGGGCGGGGGAGGGGTGCCAACTCGAAATCCGATCTCGCGGAAGGAGCGACCGGGGCGGAGGCTACCGATGACCCATACAAGCGGTGACTGTGGGGCTGGTGGTGGCTGTGGAGATGACGGCGGGGGCACTTTCTGCACCGACAGTTTCGCGACGGTAGTGGCCGTGGCAACAACGGTGGCGGTGGTGGTGGTGGTGGTGGTGGTGGTGGTGGTGGTGGCGATGATTGAAGCAGTGGCGGAGGTGGGGGCGGGGGCGGAGCGAAGGGCAATGTTGGTGTGGGGATGGCGGGAACGGGGCGGTGGCGGGAGCGGTGATGAGGGTGGAGGCAGGGGCGGTGCGCGCGTGCCCACCACGCACGCGCGGTAACGGGAAGCCGTGGCTCGTCGCGGTGACACAGTTCCCAGGGCGCGGCGCGGCGCGGCTCGGCGCCGCCGCAGTGCAGGAGCCCCCGGCTAATTGCTCGCAGGGCAGCTGAGCGCCCTGCTGAGCCTTGGGAGCAGACGGAAGGGAGAAGGCACAATTTACAGCTCTCCAGTCTTCATTTATTCCAGGGTTTCTTATTACTTTCTTCACTTATTATTCAGATCTTGCTGTGGAACCATTCAAAATGAAATACCTCAGAGTTGAAAACAGGCTGAATTTATCTTAGAGGATCATTATCCCTTTCTCTGCAGCGACTTTGATCGGGAGGTCCTAGGTTTTGACTCCCGAATTGATGGCAGATTTTTACACTAGCTACATAGCTAGTTCTAATTCATCCCGTCTGCAGGAGAATAAAGCGGCTATTTTGACGGTAGTTTTTCGTGGTTACTCCCGTCAACACCGAATGAACGAGAAGAATTCTAACCAATCGGGCCACGGACTCCGCGTGAACTTTCCTCCCCTTTTTTGTCCTTTCACCTCCCTTACATACAAGCACTTAACATGCACTACACTATCACACTCATCGAGAGACAACTTGGGAGATCACAGCATGTCCCGGCTGGAGTGGTGTTGGTATCACCATTTCAGTTTTCGTAGTTGCTCTTCTAACCTCATTTCTGCAATTTTCATATTTCATTATTAGGTCTTTGTTAAACATAACTCTTTCTTCTGTATTCACCAATTTTACCAGGACCGCTTGTCCTTTTTATTATTATTGTTTTACTTTTACATTTTCCCTTTTCTTTTCGTTATGTTCATAACGTGTTATGTTTTGCATTTTAGCCTTCCAATAATTACATGGAAAATTTATATTTCAAATATTTTGATTTAATTATGCAGTACAAACTTTTTTCAATTTTTTAATAAATTTAAGAATTTTAGGGTTTAAAATAATGAAGTAAAATATTTGTAATGTTGCATAATACTATGATGCTATGAGAACCTAGACATGACTGAACCTCTTAAACTCTGTATCTCTACGTAGTGTCGTATATCATATCTCAACGTTCTTTGACAAATTCCCATAATCATATAATGTAACTTTCAGTTGCTACAGTTCAATATACTCTGAGAGGAATTATGACCCTACCATGCGTCTATTCTTTTATTATTTGCTTATTTATTTGTTTGTTTTATTATTGCTTTTTATTAAGATCAAGGTTCAACGAACTGTAATTATCATGAGGCAAGAACCACTTCAGATTCAGTCCATTATTAACCTTACAGCTTCGGGAATTTTTTTTCAGATCCGGCATTCCAATTTCGAAATGTCCTTGAGCCCCGGAGCACAAGCACCCAGCATCCATCTGGCGACCCATCTCGCTCACCCAGCGCCCTCTTCTCGATTCCCCAAACCGCTTATCACCCGCTTTAATTGGCGAATACCTCAGCGACATCCCGCCGTCGCGCTGTGCCGCGCTGCGCCGCGCCGCGCGCCGCCGCCGTTCAGAAACCGCGAATATCTCGGGGATGCGTCACGAAGTTCGAGTCCGCCGTTTTTCTATTCGCGGCTGATTCACGAGCGAGCGCTCGCAAATATTTTCGCATCCCTTATAATTAAAAGTTGGCTAGGGGCGTATAGAAACTCCCCAGCAACACGACGTGGCCGATCGTGACCTCGCAACCATGACGCAGATTTATCATAACGTGGAATGTTTTGTGTGTGCGTACGTGTGTACTTGCGGTAACGAAGGCTTTCGGTTTACTCCTGCTCTCTCTCCGATCCATTAGAGACGCTAATTAAGAGGCCAGCAAAATACGAGCGCTGCTGTCCGTGCGATCGTGGATTTTCTCGAAGGCCTTCAAGTAATTCAATCTTTACAAGGAACAGAAAGAGTTAGGAGCTACGTCACTGAGTAAATACAAAATACGTTGTTGCAGGTTGAACACATATTCCGAACTTTCATGACACAATGAGTATGAAGACAAACTGAAAGTAATAGCTTGTCTACATGAATAGAGGAGAGTCTAACTGGAAAAATATTTTCGCAATTAGTTAAAAATTTTATAGTGAATTATGGTCTCGCATACAATAAATCAAAAACTGTAAATTAATTTCTTAAACTTACGCTCTTTTATTTTGAACCTAATTTCATATTTTGAATAATGTTTTCTAAGTGACTTCATCCCGCTTCTGACACCAACAGCACGTGCTAAATTTATTTATTCATTCTCTTTACATAACTATACAACAAGCTAAGAAATGACATCATTTTGAACATGACCATGCATTTTATATAATGATTATTTTTAATGTAATCATTTGATTGAACGCCAATTGTTTAATTAAGAAGACAAATTCATTCACTTCGCGTTTTCAATTCCAAAGTACTTTCATTGTGCGATGAATAGTCGACTCATACATGAAATTTAGCAAAGTCAGTTTTGTGACGTTCACACATTTATTCCTTCCACATCATCGTAGTTCATCGTAGATGGATACATGAAACTATCCTCAGTATAACAGTTCATTAGTTTTTAATCTACATTGTCATTAGGATATCCTGTGACAAAATTCGAATTAAATGTAATTAAGAGAGACAAGTCTTATTGCGTTATTTAAATGTACTTTGCGTTAACTGATGTTTTAAATTTTCACTAAACCTGTATTTTATTCTGTCGAATTTCGGCAATGTTCTAAGAGAAAGAGAGAGAGAGGGAGAGAGAGAGAGAGAGAGAGAGAGAGAGAGAGAGAGAGAGAGAGAGAGAGAGCAGCTGAAATGATCAAAGACAACAATCGCCTCTCTGAAGCTCTGTGACCAGGAGGTCCTACGATTCGGGACCCGATGGGGTCAAGTTTTCCAAACTAGATGCTCGCAGTTACATAGGATGAATTCAGCCATTGTGAGGAGAATTCTAGCGGGTGGCTTCTCTGATACCTGAAGGAGAAAATTCTGCAAGCCTTAAGTAAGTGGGCGCTGGATGTCATTTCAAGGGGGGGGGGGTCCGTCACCTCCTAACAAAAAATGCAACACACTCACGGGACTATTGGCCAAAGTAATTGATACGATCGGAACCACTAAATACTCACTCATTCACCCATAAGAATGCGTCTGAATCGTATACATCGGCTTAGGTGGCTCAGGGCATCAACTGACCGGGCGGTTCTAGGGCTCCGCTACCAACGATGGCATGTTTATCGACACTAGCTAGATAGCTAGGCCTTACACACATATACAGTTACGTGCACTGCACTAACACAAACGTTGGGAGCATAGAGCTTGTTCTTTCTGCGGCGGTGCCCCGCAGATGGGAGAAAACTAGTTGAGGAAAACCGCTCTAGCCGACGTGTAACCCGGTGCCAGATCTCACCACCCAATAGGGGAATATCACCACTACCTCCCGAAAAATGCACTTAACTTACGGGACTAATGACCTTAGCCGTTGACGCGCCTGGAAACACGAAATAATAAATCAACTAACCGATTCGTCAAATTTCGAACTGCCGCTGTACAAGGGGGAAAATTCGGGGTGAAGAAAGGCGAGGCGAGGCCGGGCCAGAAGCGCAAGCCCCTCCGAAACAGAGCACGAGCGCGCTGCGAGGTCGTCTGGGTCTCCCATTGGCCACTGCGGGAACGCTGGCGGCGTCTTCCCAGGAAGCGGTGCGTGGCGCCTCCGCCCAAATTCCCTCTAACGACCAGATAATTCGCCGCCGCCGTTTATGCATATGAAGCCAGGAGTCCCACAAGGGTCAACAGGACCATCTCTCTTGAGTCTCCCATTTGGGAAATGACTCTGCCCTCGTGATACTATTCTCATTCCCTTACGAGAATTCATATTTTTCACATATAATCTTTAAACGACTCTAATATGCAATATTTTAGATTCATAATATTTTCGAATCAAATATATGTAGTACTAATTTTGAATATTCCCTTAAACTGACAGAAAGTAAATCAGCTTCTGGTCAGGTTCGTTAGACACCCAGGAAGCCGAGAAAATGCCAAAACATTTGTTTCGATTTTTACAGAAAAATGCAAATATTTTAATACGCTGATCTGCAATATGTGGTACTACATTATGTAATTATTATATTCTCAAACTTAGTGCGTATCTGCTTACAACATAGCTTACGTGCGATGAGGGAAAAGACGCTTCAGATCTGGCGTGTGTCGTTTCAGAACGGACAATGCTTGCTCCTCCAAGACCCCATTTTCCACACACACGAGAGCAACAATTTTGTTGCTGCGGGCTACTAGTGTGTACTAATTTTCAAAATTAATTTACGCTTTAATTGAAGTCAAATGGCCAATGTTAAAGTATAAAAATTCTTTACAACTGCTATCCCTATACCGTTTTCGAGTAACCAGTGCCCTTCCCGTTTTCGAGTAACCAGTGCCCTTCCCTCCATATGTCCGTGCGTCCGTCCGTCCGTCCATCTGTCACTCACAGATTTCTTCCTGTTCAGCAATCGAGACAAATGAAGTGGCATTCGACACATCTGTTTTCTGGCGAGGAAAGGATGATTTGTTTTCAGATCCGTCTGAGGAATTTAAGAAATGTCTCCAAAAACTAGTGTTTGTGCGTTCTTTAGAGCTACAATTGTGTTGTAGTTGAGTGTTGACCGCGCAAACCACGTGCCTCACCGCCATGGCACGGCACGCAAGAGGAAATAATAACACTCTGGAGATTGTATTGCATTCACAGTTCACGATCCAAGGGTTTTATCACCCAAAAGAAAAAGTGTCATTGTCAGAGTTGCCACCCTTAAGATAATTATCGTTTTAAAGGATCATTTTGTTGCTGTGTACTTTACTATGATGCTAATGTGATAGTTCGCTTTTGTAGGATATTTCCAATTACAAAATAATATTCTAATATAAATCTGTAAGAACGGGATGTTTTAGAAGAGGAGCTGGCAAATTTTCAAATGTTCTTTACTAAACCGCCTGATAATAAATGAAATAATGACCCTTCAGAACATCTCCTGGAACAGTTTGGATAAGGTTCTCCAACACCGTTTTCTGGGGTAGGTAGAGGCCGTAGACCGAAATAACATCCGAAAGGAAGAGTTGCGTCCACATATATTTTGTTTCTTTTATTATTTAATTTCAATTTTTAGTGAATTATCTTTGTGTACTATACCCGAGGATAAAACAATCAGACAATTGTATGTTTAAAGTTTATTTTATTTAGAATTTGCGTAGTATGAATTTTACGACAGTTCAAAGCGTTGATCTAGTTTGTGTGTAAAATAAATCAAACTAGCTCCTTGAATATCTTTGGAAACAATGATATGTGTGATGCAGAAATAATATGAAATACCGGCTGCTGATACTAAAATCAAGAAAGAAAGAAAGAAAGACATATTTAGAGATGTTGGAACTGGTACTTAAACAGAAATATCAGTTTCATAATGAACATATTAATATACAAAAATTAAACAACAACAAATAATAATAATATTAATTATTATTATTATTATTATTATTATTATTATTATTACAACAACAACACTAAGTATTAGTCAATGGCTATAGGAAAACAATTCGTTCGTAGTGAAATGGAACTATTTATGGTAAGCAACAGGGAAATTGTCGTGACAAATCAAAGATAATACTTAACAAACTGAAACGAACATCAAGCTGCTGACAACTGATACATATTTACTACATGCAGAAGAGAATTTATGAAGTCAAGAAATCTTTATGAGACATTAGTTTTGCAGATTTATAGGGAAAGGTATAATAAGTCTCTTCTAATGTCTCTACAGTTCCACAAATTGACAGTGCAGATCTGAAAGCAACGTCTTTTCACAAATCAAAGTCTGCTTTAAAAGCGTCGCAAGATATGCAATTCAAAGCTATTGGCCTTGTTGTGAGATTTGAAACGAGAAAAATTGACGGAAAGAAGGCATTATTGGCAAGTTTTTCTATAAGATAAATCCAATATATCAACCAATACTTGATTCCAGTCTACGATTTACATTAAGCTTCATACATTATTCTTGATACTTCTTATTAATTCATCTTGATTATACTACACGTCGATGTACGCCAACTTCATTTTTTCTTTCTTCCTGGGTCTCTCGTGGGGACAGATATTAACCTTTTACACCAGACACACTTGAAGGCTCCTTGCCAATTGACTCACAAGGCCTTCCGCAACAACACACATACATGAAAAAAAGGGACAAACAACCATGCCAAAGAAGGGAATTGAATCCGCGACCCTTCAAACCGAGGCGCTAAGTCGGCACACACTCTAGGCATCTTGACAATCCATGTCGGCCGGCACCAACTTTATTAAATTTCAGTCATTTGTCCATTCTCAAATTCATTGCACCCCTTAGATCCCCCTTAGACCCCTTAAAACCGGGAGTGGTAGCTCAGTGCATCAACTGATGTCATGATGTCGCTGCAGCGCCTCTGACCGGGAGGTCCTAGCTTCGAGTACTGACGGCGGCAGGATTTTCGACATTAGCTTTTCAGCTAGGTCGAATTCAGTCGCTGTCTGGAGGAGAATTCTAGCGGCCGGCTGCTCTGATCTGTAGTTTTCTGTGGTTTCTCCGATCAACACCAACCGAATGCCGGAGCAGTACCCTACCAAAACAGGCCACGGACCGCGCGCGATCTGTCTTTCCTCTTCCTTGTCCTATCCTCTCCTTTACACACACACTTACACTAACATGCACTACACTACCACATATTATGGGGTACCGCTCGGGAGTTTAGATCTGGTCCCGGGTGGGGCGGTGCCCCGCTGGTGAGAGAGTCCTGGTTAGGGGGAAACTCCACTAGCCGACGGTAGGTCGGCGCGGGATCTCGCCATCCAGCGGGGGAAGATCACTGCCATCTCCCGAGAAAAAACATACTACACTAACGGGACTGATGACTGAAGCAGTTGACGCCCCCGGAAACACGAAAAAATCAATCAATCAATCAATTAGATCCCTTACACTCCTTAACCCCCTTAGAGAGAATTCAGTGGGCACTTTCTTCTCACTTTCTTTTCTTCGTTTCGGTTGTTCTCATATCTAAGCTACTTCCTCGCGTGTGCGCATTCCTAGATCGCGTCTTCCTGGTGATAACGACGCGACGTGGGCAGGCGGAAGCGAAGCGAAAGCGGCGAGTCGGAGGACTGCGGCGGGGAGTGGCGGAAGGCCGGCTGGCGGGCGGGCGGGCGGGGGGCGCGGGGCGTGCCGTATCTGGTCCACGCACGCAGCCTCTCCAGCGGGAGCACGCACGGGCAGAGGAAAGGCCCAGAGGCGCCCGGGGCGACGGCGCGGGCCGCGGACGACGCCGCGGGCGCGCGTGGGAAACGTTCGCCCGCCCGAACGGCCCCTCGCGACCCACCCTCAAACCCGATCGCTCGCACGTCCACTGGCCCGCCCGGTCACCGGCGCTTACTCGCGCACTCGCCGCCCCGGTCGGTCGGTCAACCCTCGCTGACCCGCTCGCTCCTGTTTATCCACTTGCCCACCCACCTGCTCACCCAACCTCTTGTTCATCCACCTACCTGCTCACTCATCCATCTGCTCACCCACCCACCTGCTCACCCAACCTCTTGTTCACCCACCCACCAACTCACCTGTCCACCTGCTCACCCACCTACCTGCTCACCCACCCATCCACCCACGTGCTCAACTACTCACCTGCTCAATTATCCACCTTCTCATCCATCCACTTGCTCGCCCACTCACCGTTCTACTCGCTCACTCGCTCTTTCGATTGCCCGCTCCAGAAACCCTGATCAGAATCCAATCGTCACCCACTACCTCTACCACTCACACCTATATACACACAAATGTCCCCCGGATAAGTTCTCAAAGACCGCTCATCTTCGAAAACTCGCTTCCTCAAACGTTCCTCTAACACCGACACAGATCTTTTGTTTCACAGGTCATTCGCTTGTTCATCCAAATGTTGCCTCATTTTACCACACAAGAATCGCCTACGATCATATCATAAAAGGAGCTAATAGTTTAGGTGATAATTGCTAAATGACATACAGTTAAACGTTTTTTACACGGCCTGAACGTAAGATGGCAATCCGCCAAGTTTCAGACACAGGACTCGCCAACACAAATGCGTTCGATTGGATTTATTTCGTCAAAAAAGGTTAGAACACTATAAAACAAAGATATCAAAACTTTTGGAAATTATACAAAGAAATTTAAATTGTACTTTTTGTATTTTATCTATCTGTTTTTGTATTTATTATTGTATTTAAAGTTCATCTGTGGAGAATTTTAAATTATAATATATATTTAAAATTGGAGTTACTGCGAGGTTGGTGCGAGAATTTAAATTAAGCTCATCTCCCCCATTTCTTTCCTCCTCTCCTCGCTCTCCCTTTCCCACTTCTCTCAACCTCTCTATTCCCATCCCTCTCACTTTCACTCTCACTCTCGTGATGAGCACTAGACTATAATCGGCTTCATCGATCGTCGTCATCATTCTTCCGTTTCGGCCACATCTGTTTCTTTTCAATTTTCTTCCAGATTTTCTACTGCAATTTCTCTCATGTTTTTCAATTATTTTCAATACGTAATCATAGAGTTTAAATTTTTTTCGCATCTTTACTCGATTCCGTTCACTTTCTAATCCTTTCCCCTTAAATTTATTTAGTGTATTTCAGTCATTTCCTCTGCGGTACATCATCAATCTTATTACTTTTACAATTATTTTACTCTGTTTATCCAAACATTTACATAGAACATCACGTGCAGAAAGTTGATTCGAGGCTTAAGGGTTGTGTTGGGCATATGAAATATTTTAACGGGCATCATCTCGTATATCAAATTCTGCCATATTACTCTGAAATAAAACTCAATAATCACCGTCTTATGCAAGCGGTCCCTTTAAAATTCTGCCACGTGTAAGTGGCAAGGTGCTTTGCCGAAAGCAGAAAATGAAGACTGCCTTGTGGGTCATGTTTGCAGAGCTCCGCTCAGCTCTCGACTCCATAAATAACCGCGGAGGCAGGAAAATGCGGGAGGGAGGCCTGTCATCGCGAGAGACATGTCAAGAGGCGCCCGCGGCGGACAGGGGGAGAACCATCCCACGCTACCCAGTGTTACGGACAAGGGAGGCGTCATCGATGTCGATGTTTTCAAGACATCCATATTTTTATACAAACATCGATGTATTTAACATCGATTTATTAATACCGATGTCTTTTAATATCGTTATTTGGTGCTCGATTTTTACGAGGTTAATGTTGTATTTTTGAATGAAAAAATTGATAATTTTTAGAAATCCTTAATTTGAACATTCTTCAGACCGAAGCCACCACGAGAAATAAATATTTGTAGATAAATGTAATATATTATTTTTTGTATTATCTAAGAACGTAATAAATGTTTTGCTAATTGCTCCGGGAATTTTTAATTTTGTTTTGTGAGCTACATCTCAATTATAAATTAATAAACACGACCGCCGTGACATGAAATCCATCCCTCATATGTGTACACTAATGTTACTAAACTAGTTTTAGTAACATTTAGTAAACTAGTTTTAGTAGCAAAGTAAAAAGTTCACTAATCATGAATAAAGAATGTCAGCAAGTGGATGGAAATCAGCCAGTTATATAAAGAAATGAAAACATTACGAACACAGAAAAGTAATCACTCGCATTCCAACACCATGTTCTTCAATACGATGTACTACTACATAATGCGTGCATTAGAAGCCTACAAAACTATCGCTTTTGCTCTTGCACTCACTATAGATCACTATGAAAATATCTTTCGTATTATCAAAACGAAGTCTTTGTTGCTTTTATATTGCGACCGCAACCACAACTAACACCATCATAGGCATCGCCACCACCAACACCAAAACTAACACTATCTTCAACCTTAGCATACAACCTTAGATTTACTGATTTTTTCCTCAGGAGAGTCAACAAACTAAACGAGTTGGTCCCCACTACGGAGTAAATAATTCGTATTTTGGGGCGTCTGACTTACTTTGGCCTTAGCCCGGAAAGTTTAGTGAATCTTACAAGAACAGGAGGTGGCGGTGTTTCTCGCCCAATAGAACACCAGATACGCCGCCGACCGACACGTTGATTGGTTTTTTCGTGTTTCCGTGCGCGTCAACTGCTTTGGTCATTAGTCCCGTTAGTGTAGTGCATGTTTTTCTCGGGAGATGGCGGTGATCTTCCCCCGCTGGATGGCGAGATCCGGCACCGACCTACCGTCGGCTAGTGGGGTTTCCCTAACCAGGACTCTCCCACCAGCGGGCACCGCCCCAGCCGGGACAAGTTCCCGACCGGTCCCCGGAATGTGTGATAGTTTAGTGCATGTTAGTGTAAGTGTGTGTGTAAGGGACGAGGATAGGACAAGGAAGAGGAAGGAAAGATCGCGCGCGGTCCGTGGCCCGTTTTTGAGGGTTCGTAGCTCCGGCATTCGCCTGGTGTTGATCGGAGAAACCAAGGAAAACTACCGATTACAGCAGCCGGCCGCTAGAATTCTCTTCCGGGCAGCGACTGAACCGACACGTCGAATTGCAGGGTTTCCCTCTCATGGTATCTCCACCTGCGGGAGGAGGGGCCTCAACCGGTCAGGATCTCACACACGTGTACGTCTTGTGTGAGTATAAGGTGAGTGGGGACGTTCCATGACATGAGGATGGTCCGTTGTCCAAGTGTTGAGGTACTACACCAACATTCCCATCACAACATCGTCCATCATCAAACATTAAAACTGTTATCACATCATTCCCTCATCATGAGCACCAATGTCGTTCACCTCGTTAGCTCGCTGCTTCCATCGCATTCAGCCGCCGCTGTGCACAGCTATCAGTGCCATTACGTTGCCGGCGCTGACGCGTCCCGTCGCGTCGGCGCGTGGTGCGCGCGCCGTGGGACCTGGCGGCCGCCCGCCACCTTTCACCGCCATCAGCGGCTCTTTCAATCCGAAGCACGATTTAACTACTGCGGGAGCGATTGCGCAGACTTCCATGTCGCTCGTCGAGCCCCTCACTGTGTGAATGCTTCATTTACATTTGAGTGGCTGGATCAAAAGGCAATTAGCGCGGGGCCTGCTCTTCGCGGATAATGGCTGCGGGCGGCGGAGCCGACGACGCAGATGGAAGGTAGCGGGAGGTGCCGGAATTTCGTAACGGAGCGCGCTGCGAAGAAGGTGGCAGGAGGCGGGGGTGGGGGAGCGGGTGGGAGCGAGGGCGGGGACGTCGAAGGCGCGGTCGACGCATCCGAGGTCACTGAAGGCGAACCCGGACGAGTCTGGAGTTCGATGCTCCTCCGATCAGAGGAAGCGAGTGTGAAGTTCATTACATTCCACAAATTAATGTTTTTCAATTAACGAAGGTTTTTACACATCATTTGCGAACGTGAATCGACAAATTACATCAATTAATGTTGTTCCGTAATTTACGGAAACCTTTAGGAGATATTTAATTTCATGTTCTGAACTTGCGGCTCTCTGCTTTACGTCCATACGTTTGTTCCGTTGCTTCTGCCCATATCTAACATCTGGCCGAAAGCTAGACATTCTTTGCAAGCTTATATTCAGTGCCTGACTTTGACTTATGTGCGACCAAGGCTGTCAAATGTTTAAGTGCCCTTTCCAATTTGCTTTTGAATAAAAATTATTGACGATATTTGTAACCAACGCAATATTGTGTACCTATTAAATAATTGATTATAAGTATAGGTATAAATATTCTCACCTGATTATGATTTAATAAAAAAACCCAAAAATTGCGCGCCCTAGGCTGCAACCTACTCAGCCTTTTCGGTAATCTGATCTGCCAATGCTGATCTGCCACTTCACAGTTTCTCATCAAAGTTCTCAAAAAATGAACCAAGTTAAATATCGGGTAATATCTCATTAAACTGAATTTTCAGTCAAAATTAGTTTATATTGTTACGGGGGTTGCCGTGTTATATTTCGGTCATGATGACTCATTCGGGTTATATCATAAAATGGACAGCAACTCGGAAACTGAAAAGACGGAAATTTGCTTCAAAAACATTGTATACTTGTAACTTACACAATTACAAAAAACATTATGATAAATATTATATTACTTTTTCATACAGTTGTACAAAGGGAATTCAATAAAAAATTTCCATGAGTCCACCGCAGTGTCTCGGCCAACGTCATTGACATGGGCAAATCGTTGGCCCGCAGCCTTCCGGGGCGCCGCCCGCGGGAGCCAAAGGGCTGGCGCGGGCGCGCGGGCGCTGCGCGGCGCTTGTCGGCTCCCTGGGGGTCGCGCGGGCGGCTAACGAGACCATTTGGAGCGGCGCGGCGCCAGGGAGCGCTGCACGGCCCGCCACGGCCCCGCCCCCTCCCGGCGCGAAGCACGCGCTCACGCGTGAGCGCCGCACGGGGCCGCCCCACACATTGGGCCCGAAACGACGCCCAGGGCGAAATTAAAGCATAACTAATGGTGCTAAAACAGCACGTACTTTCTCGCAAAGTTACGCGAAACGTACTCAATGTTTTTGAAAAATTATACAGGATGAAATCTATCTTTAAGAAACATATTTCATTAAGGGAAAAATCCCTACATTTTAGTTTTAGGAAGAACGTTTCTCGAAAAACGAACTTTTCTCGAAACTTCTCTCGCAGTTTCTTTCGCGCATTTCATAACTTTCTACTCCCAAACGAGAAGGTAAAAAATGTGGTTAATGAACTCCGATTTAAACACAGTGACACTTCAATGTCACGAGATGGACAGAGGGAGAGATTGTCATCCAATCGGAAGCTCCAATATCAAAACTAAGTCGTTACGAAGCTCCCGAGTGGATTACAATGCCCCTCCCCGTCCATATCGTGACTTGGAAGTGTCAGTGTGTTTAAATCGGAGTGTAGTATTAGTCCAGCGTCAAAATTGCTGTAGTCTGTCAATTGTTTCGCTATGCAACCCGTTTGACATTGATGTGCTGCATGCGTTTGTGTTGCAGCTACCCCATCCACATTAATGTGGAACGTTTATGTTAGCTCTGAGACCGAGATGAAAAAGAAGGATAGAGAAGAAAAAACGAGAAGAAAAAAATAAGATGAAAAAACAAGAAGGTAGATAAGAATTAGAAGAAACTAATTTGATTTAGCTCAAATATATGTGTTCTGTATTCACTTAACGAAATATGACGTATTCTGCACATTCTCGCATTCCAGTAGTACGGGACCTCGATAGTTAGGAAATAAATAAAATCTACGCATTAATATACTCTGAAGCTAGGTGAACACAAGGAAACTATTTTCTCCAGCGGGGGACATTCAAAACTCCAAAAGGGCATGAATCGAACAATTGACGAGTGTAATTAAGATCCTCTTTGCTTACGCTACACAGCCAGAGTGATTGCCAAGAAGTCCCCTGAAAATGTTTTCTTGATTTGAAAGTTTGAATTTATGAAAATTATAAGGGGGAAAGACACCCCAGTACCTTCTCCATCAATGCATACCCTGAATATACCAATACTCTGCCAATATGTGCTCTTCCACTCATCCGAGAGCTGTTGTGAACATTGTCCACCGAGCGAAGGTCTCTGAATCTCCAATCTACAGGAGTTCCCACCGTAATTTCGTAAACAGAGATGGGGCCGTGAGAATAGGTGGTCTGAGTATTTCGAGCAAGTGAAATCAAATATGACATGTCCAGAACCCAAAATGTCTGCTCCGAAACATGGACACATGGACATTCGAACACACGCAGGCTAGCTCATTGATATATGAATGATTCATTTTATTTTGCATTTGCATTTGAATTGGTATAAGAGTATGTGTTTCCTGTGTTTGTGATCACTCGAACTCACGAACGAGCTAAAGAACTGACGTACGGACGAAATAAGCAACAAGGGAATGAGAGAATCGAACAACTAACTAACCAACGATGAGACGAACTAGACAAACGAACGATGAGACGAACAAACGATCGGATAGACGAACGAACGAACGATTGGACAAAGGAATAAATGGTCGGTCGAAAAAACGACTGATTAGATTCAGTTTCAGGGGGGCGCGGAGACAATGTGACGGGTTCGTCGGCGCCGGATCTCATCATCCAGCATGGGCAGATCACCGCTGCATCACGCGCCAAAACCTGCACTACATTTACGAGACTAATGACCTTAGTAGTTGTCGCACCTGAAATCACTAATCAATCCTGGAAGAGAATTCTAGCGGCCGGCTGCTGTGATCGGTAGTTTTCCGTGGTTTCTCCGGTCAACACCAGGCGAATGCCGGAGCAGTACCCTACCCAACGGGCCACGGACCGCGCGCGATCTTTCCTTCCTCTTCCTTGTCCTGTCCTGTCCTTACACACACTTACCTAACATGCACTACACTACCACATATTCCGGAGACCGGTCGGAAGCTTAGAGCTTGTCCCGGCTGGGGCGGTGCCCGCTGGTGGGAGAGTCCTGGTTGGGAAACCCCAGTAGCCGACGGTACATCGGCGCCGGATCTCGCGATTTAGCGGGGAAGATCACCGCTATCTCCCGAGAAAAAACATGCACTACACTAACGGTACTAATGACCAAAGCAGTTGACGCGCCCGGAAACACGAAAAAACCAAACTACACCAAACCAAACAATCAATCACGTACGATCGAACGAATGACCGAACGAACGAGGGGCAAATGGTGGAGAAACCGTCTGCGGCCACGCCCTCGAGCGCCCTGTGCTGGCAGGGCCCACTGCGCGCCGGCGTCGCGGCGCCGCCCCGCGCGCCGAGGCATTGTGCGCGGAAGCGAGAGGCCCGCGCGCGTGATGCTGGCGGCGCGCGGGGTGCCGCTCGTGAACCCGACGTGCGGGGCAGTGTGAGACGGACATGCGCCGCGGCGGCAGCCGACGGAACTCATTGCACCTCGACCGCAGGGAAGGGAACAATGACGGTTCCTGGACTTCAGAGAAACGATTTGCTAGAACGATGTAGTCGTCTACGTGTTTCGCCATGGAATTAGACAGGAAATGTTTATGATATAGTTTTTTATATCATACTGGATACGCACACTTTTATATTATAATATACTATTTTAGAACATCTATTTCAATTTTCTTCATTTTCTGTTTCTTCTACTACGTTACTCTGTTTCAATTAATACATATTCTTTCCCTAGGAATCGTCCCCCTTTCTTCTGTACACGTAGTAACACATGTACTTTTCCTATCTTTTTAATCCCTTATTGTTGTTTTCATTTTGCATTACTTGTTAACTACTGGGCTAGGCTGAAGCCTTTTAAGCCATTACTACACCTCCCACCAACAATTAAGCCATTGTAATACCTACCCACCAACAAAATGTGCAATGCTGCATGGCTCTGTGTCGGCCGTCGTGATGAGTCGAGACGATTCGTGATGCGGTGTGTAAGGAACCGCTTGCGTGGGCGAAAGGTCCGAAAACACTGAGGCGTGCGGATCGCACGGACGCGCGTGATCACGCGAGCACCGCACAGGAGCGTGCGGAGGGAAGTCTCCGTGCGTGATAGTAACGTCGTCTCCGCACCTGGCGAATTGTTGGTCCAGGCAGATGGACAGTTAAGCGGAGCGCATGACGTTTTCATAGCATTCAAAATATACAAGTAATTATAATCGGATATAAAAAAATATATTCTTGAGAATGTTGAAAAGTATAAGTTTTTGAGTGTTTCCGTTCGATTAATCATAATTTATCTTGTCAACAAACGGTAGATTTAATGTTAATTTGGTTGCACGAAAATTAAGAAAAAAATTGTCTGCTGCCCTATTTCAAATGTAATGAAATATTAACAAATGTATTGTAAATTACGTCTGAGCGGTGCGTTCTCGAGTAACCACAAGGACAGGAACATTACCGACACAGGAGAATACATAGCGAAACAAAAAACAAAAACAGTTAATTATTGTGAAAACGAAAAAAAATCGCATCTCTTTCCGAATGTTAAATTACAATGTCTTTTAACGTCTATTATACGTGAACTGTAGAACCAGTATTTCCAACCTAACCTACCTTAAATACTGGCGTCAGTCTGGAGCCGGGAACTCAACCTCAAGTTCATTAAACACCCCTAAAAATGCTCGCCTCGTTTACCATTCCCTTTCGGGCCCCGACGTTTACGGGAAATTACGCGTGAAAGGGCTCCCGGAACGAGCAAAAGGGTGTGTTCGCCGGCCAAAAGGTGCGTCGCGTCGGCACCTTGTGTGGGCGGCAGCGACTGGCCCTAACGGTGCAGGCGGCGACAGCAGGACACCAGACAGAACACAGCGCGGTGACAATGGCGGCGGCGGGGGCGAAGGGCGCAGCCGGTGCCGGGGGGGGGGGGAATTTTAGGGAAGAGGACTGTGTTGAGGTGCAAAAGATTGTCGGAATTGAATCAGACTGAAATAATTCTTTGTTAAGGCTACAATTGTCGGAATTGAATCAGACTGAAATAATTCTTTGTTAAGGCTACAAAAGGATTGTCAAAATTGAATTGGATTGAAATAGCTCAGTGGGAACGCACATACCTCTACAGCATCAATGTCTGGGAGATCCAAGCCCAGACGGTGACATACTTTCAACTCTGGTTGTGTGGCGAGTTGAATCATCCCATTCTAAAATAGAATTCTAGCGGTAGGCTGCTTTGATTGATAGTTTTCTGTAGTTTCCCCGTTTAATTCCGAGCGAACAGCGGAGCAATACCTTAACAAACTGACCAAAGACCGCAAGCGACCTTTCCTGTCTCGTTCCTGTTCCCTCCTCTCCCGTACACACACACACTTTCATGCAGTACACTACACTACTGGATATGAAGAGAGACTGGTCAGAAAATGAAAGATTTTCTCGGCTGCGGCGGTCCCTCCTTGGGACAGACACCTGTGAGAAAAATCCGGTGTCGGATCTCACGATCCATCGGGGAAGAACACCGCCACCTCTCGGGATATATCATATACTGCGCTTACGAAATCAGGGATTTCAACGAAAATGAAATCTCATCCTTTACGATATCCGACAACGAAACTTAATCAAACAATTTGGACCCATATTTTTTTTTAATTTTTGAAATGCTTCAGCGGCTTCATGTAAAGTCCCCACAAAATTAAAGTATCGGTTTCAAATTCAACGAGTTAATCCGAAATCAGTATCCACTCACTGACTGGGAGAGCGATGTGGGAGGAGAGGGGTGTGGCGGGGAGCCAGTAGGGAGGGGGAGCGGAGAAGCGGCGGCGCAGAGATTACTGTCGAAAGCGAAGAGGACAGGCCGGAGTTGGAAGTCGTTAAGGGGAAAGCCCCGTCCGCTTTGCCGGTAATTTGGCAGCCTCCCAGCGGGAGCGGAAGCTCTGGCGGCGGCGGCGGGCTCGTGTGCACAGGGCGCGCGGGGGGGGGAGGGGACGGGGAATGTCAAGGCTGAGGCAACGGCTCCACGAAAAAGGGATGCAGCGATGTGAAAGATGCGGAGGTTAAGATTCTGTAGATAATGAATCATTGATAAAAGATCGACAGGAACCCAGTCGATTGGGAAGCAGCGGCATAGTTGTAGAAGGCTGTAGGTTGTAAGAGATGGAGGAGATATGTAAGTGATGAACGTTGGGGACAAGGCATGGGGTGGTTTGTGAAGGGATGATTTGCGAGGGCTGTTCTCAAATATTTACCACGCGTCGCGAAGAAGTCGCATATCAGCGTCTCAAGAATGCTAAGTGAAATTCCTTTAGAATTTATCTAGAGTTTCAATTGAAATACTGTAATATCAATTCTGGGGTTGTAATTGCTACAATAATCGATAGTTTTGAGAAGTAGTACACAAATCAAGTCGATAGTGACGATTAGTAAGTTACTAAATCGCCACAGAGAGATTATCTGGAAAGAAATTTAATTTTTTTTTAGCAACAAGGAAATCAAATTACAAAAACACACTAAAATAAATTCCCAACTTGACAATCACAATAAATTATATTTATTGATGCAATAAGAAGAATTATTTCTCAAAATAAAATTCTCTTTCCCCTCACCTGCGTCACCAAAAATTAGGAAAGAAACCGCTACAATCGGTTTTGTCATTCAGTTCCCCTCGACAGAAAGATATTTTTATTCCTTTTACGTCTCCATCTTTCCGCGCCCGATAAGGCACCCGCCGTTTAGTACCCCGCTAGCGCCGAGCGCATCCGCCGAGATTGATTCCAGAATGGCAAGGAACTCGGGGCAAGTGACTCCCTTGTAATAATTACGTGTTAGGTCTACGAAAGACGCATTATCATGCAGTTCGTGGCGCGATCAAAACCCAGAATCCAATTAACCCACGTTGCACAAGCTGTGTCCTCGGAAGGCGACGTGTGTGTGTGTGTGTGTGTGTGTGTGTGAAGAAGTTTCACTGACCCCTGGAGGGTCCTTGCTTGAGTATTCCGAGCGCTCGCCTGGAGGTTGCGGCCGTTTTCCTGCCTGTCGCAGCGGGGGCGCCGTGCCGATGCACTGCCAGTGCACAGGCCGGGTAATCGCCCGTAGCGCATCTGAATTCCAAAAGAGCGCAGATCGTGAAGAAATCTGCGCGGCGGAGAGAAGCAGGTGGGAAGAGAGAGAGAGAGAGAGAGAGAGAGAGAGAGAGAGAGAGAGAGAGTACCGGTTGGTGCCTGCACTGCAAAGGTCGTGGTCGTTGGGGTGCAGGGTCAGGAACCGACTGGCGCCATCTCAGATGCCACTACCTCCCTACTAACGCCAACGCTAAAACCGCCGTCTTCGTCACGTGACTGCCGTTGTTAAGCACCTCCTCCTCCTCCACAATCATCAGCAGCAGCCATCATCGACACTGGCACCAGCACCTCACCACCACCATCTGCATCCCTACCACCATTTCCACAATGACTTCCAAATCGCTGCGATGGTTAACGTATTGGGCTATTATACGCAAGTTCGTGGGTTAAAACCCGATGAAAGTCAATGATTTTTTAGGGAGAAAAAATTCTTCGTATGCCTTTCTTCCGAGGGGAGATAAAGCTGGCAGTCCCATGTTGTAGATTCACAGCAATCAAAAGAATCAAGTCTAAAAGAAGAACCTGAGCTAAATATAAATCGCCTCTTTCGTGGCTTGAGTGATACCTTCTTTCTCTTCCAGGTGGGGAAAGGAGCGTAGTGAAATGTACGTGGTCAGGTGGAATAGCAGGCCTGATGGCCTGGGCCTCACCACCTGAAATGGGCAGCATTCGTTGATTTCGTCCCCCACATAACTTCCCCATCAACGCCACCTTCATCGCCACCGCAGCCATCAGCAACACCCCTTTCACAGCCACCTGCAGTGCCCCTTAATCTTTTTGTAATTCAATTTCCTTTCTACAGTACCCCGTAGAAGCGGGAAATTATTTTTATAAGTCGGGAACATCGCGCTACTGCTTTATGGCTTAAGCAGCTAAAGGGGAGCTTTTCTTAATAACTAAAACTAACTTAATTTTAACTTAATCTAATTGTACAGTTAAAATGTACGCACTTAACTATATTCTTTCTTTTGTTTATTTTTCCTTCAATTTTTTATTTTATTTTTCATTCACGAATCATTATAGCACAAGCACACAAAAAAAGTTGTTTGATCCAAAACGTGATACATGTTTCTCTATGTATTTCGCCGCTCTGAATCCAAATCTAAAGCCAGAATTGCGCCACACCCTCCATTTCTTTTTATTTTGTTTTTGGAGATTGTTGTAAGACTCAAAGAGTTGACACATTTTTATTTATGTACGTCGACGCGCTAAATCCGGATCTGAAGCCAGAATTGCGACACCACCCTCCAGTTTTTTTAATCGCGAAATACACCGTGAGTTTGTAGATTGGAAATTTCACTGTTTTTTTGTGATTTTAAAAAACTTGGACGGTGATGGCCCAATTCTGGCTTCAAATTCGGATTCAGCACTTCGATATACATAGAAAAACATGTGCCAAGTCTTTGGCAACATATTTTTCGTGTTTGCCTGTGTAGTCATTAGTAGGGACCCGATTTTTATGTAATTACATATTTTTTGCCTTTGTACTTACCGTTTTCAAAATTGAAATCTTGGCAAATCGTTCCATTCTAACACAATATCAAATTTTTTCGATACATATTTTTATATATTTACATATTTTATTACATATTTTACATATTTTGCTATTTTCACAAAATATTTTTAATCTATCAATTTTCTTCAATTTTATTACTTTTTTATGAAAAAATATTTTCTGAGATCATTTTTACCTTTAGGTGTAAAAATTATTATGAACGTCACGTTTCGTGACCTTTAACCTTAATTTTCGAAAAACTTTGGCAATCGCAGACGTGTAACGGTGAGATGAGAAAGCTTCACGCTGCAGTGATTGTTTGCTAATTGTAGGTATTGCCAGTTTGTACGAGGGCTTCCATTGCGTCTAGTTTGGCTGCTAAACTATGGTCCTGGATAGCGACAGATTATTACTGACGGGAACGTTGTAGAGTTCAAATCGTGAATCAACTTGTGCTCTCCAAATGATCTTTAAAACGTAATAATTATTTTTCAAATTTGTTGCGGAAATTTTTTACAAATGTAATTTTGAATTAGGTTAATGAGTTTTATAATTTGTGTATTTTAATATTGCAGATTAAACCTGATTTTACATATTTATTACATATTCTTATTGTTTTCATTACATATTTATGTACATATTTTGACATTTCATACTGCATATTTGCCCGGTCTCTAGTCATTACATTATGTCCATCGTCCATTATGTCCCCGCCGCCGGCGCCGGCGCACCGCCGCCGATGTGGCCCTCGGCCGAGCGTCAGTCCCCGCGCACCGAGGCATGCAGCTCCTGAGGGAGCGCGCGCCCCGCTCCAGCGATCGCTAGGTATTCGCGCGTCGCCTCGCGTCGCGCCGTGTCGTCGTCGCGACGCCAGAGCGACAGCCTTCCAGCCAGTCGCTGATCCGTGCGTTTAAATCACCGACGTTCTCCGCCGACGCGAAGGCGTTGCTTCTGCGCAAGCTCGGCGGATCCTGTTGCCAACGGCTTTCGGGCGACATTCACGGTGTATTCGTATGATATACTCATTCGGGACGGTATTTGAGTCCTGAGATAGTGACGATGACTGCAGGAGTACCTGCTGTTCGAATCTGGCTGAACGGATTGTGTTTGCGCCTTTTGCTGTGGAAGAACAAAGCAAACAACCGTTTTTTGCACTGAATTTGCTGAATTATCAGTCCTCATCTTTCATTGTCTTCCTTCATTGCGCAGTGAAGCCCAGAGTGAGTTCTCACACTTTGGTCGTCAACATCCTGTAAGAGATATGCCACTAAATGAGAAAGAAGATGAACCTCATTTGTTTTGCTGTCATTGTGTTAAGAAATCTTAATTTCCAAAAGTCAAAAGAAGAAGTGGTGCGGAATGGAGCAGCGGAAGAGAAGGTAATAAAGATATAGTTGTGAATAATATAACAAACGAGATAATACTGTGTAATGATACAACTATATGTCAGTGCATACAACTATAGGCCGACCTTGTTTCAGGTACTTTGAATGATACTGTGAATCGGCTCCTAGGAGATCTTAGGAATCTACGAGATTTCTGTTATGTGAGGATAGGGGCATTATAGTGTAGAAGTGTAGGAGCCGGCATGGCAATGTCTCTTGAACATGCTTGGCATATAGTTGCATACTCTGGTCCACCTTTGTACCGTTTTACAGAAGTTATGAAAATGGAAACGATATTCAAAAAACGACGCGTCGCAACAATGGGACGTAACCATGGAGATCATTTATCAGACAAACACAAAATAACTCCAGCGGTTCCGACGTCGTCATGTCTAAATCTGGGCCGGTGCGGTGCGTCGCGTCGCGTCCGCCATTTACATGAAGAGAACCGTACCTGCCGCCGCGACAGAGGCGGCCTTGTTGGGCGGCCAAGGGGCCGTGCCCATTGATGAGCGCGGTGGCGTACGCGAGCGCGGCGGCGCATGGAGCGGGCTCGCCGCGCGCAGGCGTCCCGCAGGGTCCTCTCCCGCGGCGCACCTGAGCGGCGCAGCGGCGGTGCAGCGCGCAGCACGCTGCGCACGGCGCAGGCGCAGCGGGCGCCCCGCGGGATCCCCCGTCCCGCGCCCCGCGCCGGGAGGCGCGCCAGTTCCCAGGGCGCGTGGCGTGAGAAGAGCACACACGCTCCGGCGGGAGCGCAGGCGGCGGCGGCGGCGGCGGAGGTCGCGCAGAAAAACGGTAGTGGTGGCGGTGGCAGCGCAGCAGCGGGCAGACAGGCAAGCAGCCGGGCAGGCGGCGCTCGGCGATGACGGCGGGCACGGGGATGCGGAGTGTCGGAGGCAGGGGCGGATCCAGGCGACCCTTTAGGGGAGGGGGACCATCGGAGATTTTTGTAAAATAATAAAAAAATTGTTATAATTTTGTATATTATTTATACATGTCGATGTAATGCTATATAATATTATTATTGTTTAAATAATTGCATAATTCGAACATTAATAAATATTTAAATCAATTTTGCCAAATAAAGGAAGGCAAATGAAAACTCTTGGCCTTTGGGGGAGGCATAGCCCCCATGTCCCCCTAGATCCGCCAGTGGGCTCAGGAGACTCTAAGTCGGAATCCTCAAGATAATCTCAACCGCTTAAGGGACCGTTCAATACGACACCCTTATTTCGAAGTTTTCGAATACATTTATTTTATTGTTTGTTATATTTACAGACTTTCTACTTTTATCTTTTAAAAGGACTACACAACAACATCCATTCCAAACGTCATGACGCAGCCTTCTTGCGCCGCTAAAAGGACACCTATCAACAAGATCCGGAGAAGTACTTCTTTTTCGAAACGAGATAAATTTCTATTTGTAAAAATACCAGGAAAAACAAAATGATGAAGCAACTACATTCACAGAATACAAGTGTAACATAATGGAATTTATAGTCAATAATATTAGTATTATATCAATTTCTTAAGAATTTCATGTAAAAAATTCGTTATTATCATCTCTTCATCTAACAATAAGTATCAAGGGTTTTTTTAACTCTCGAGTTCGGTTCCGGTGTATTGGATGTATAAATGGCTGAGATATCCTGACTGCCCAAAATGATATTTATGAATATTAATCTCAGTTGCAGTTTAAACGTTTAACAATCATACGCAAGTAAACATAAATATTGGGTTTTACATTGGGTAGATACTAGTTACTGGATTCTTCACAAATGTCACTAATATTACCTAATATTGGTCTTTGAAATAACGGAAAAATTTCAATTGATTTTTATATCTAAATAGTAAATATCAGCAAAATTATTCAAAAAATTAATTACAAAATTAATATATTTTATAGCAAAACCAAAAATTTAACTTTTGCTATCACGAAAATTATTTAGCATTTCTCTAATTACCACTTCAATAAAAAAATATTTTTAACCCTGGAATTTCGGGTGTTTTATTTTCGTTGATTTGTAAACATCCAAAATTGAATTCTCAAACCAGTTTTAAATGTGTCGGTATTAGGATAATATATGTAAATTTTAGTAGTGTGAGGAAATCGTATGTCAACGACGTTCTCTGTGGCGGATTTGTTGTAAATGTGTGGTAAATTTGCGAAAAGCAATAACGACGGCAGCCTATGGGAAATCTCTACTACGATAATGTTGATCAAGGCGTCGATAAGAAAGGAAATGCTTATCAAAACAAAATTTCACAAGGTGTAGGAGCGCCTCCAGAGTAACAATTATTTAAATTCCGGTACTGTCAGCGGTATAGAAAGATGATGTAAGGGCGGTTGGGTGACACGGATGCTTAGGCTCAGAGAGCAAAACAATAAGGATTGCGGGGGACTAGGGCAGATGAGAGAGGCAGCTGGGCAATGGGAAGCTTGCAGTGGCCGCCGTCTCCACAGGCAGTGGGAAAGAGGGAGGGGTCGCGGAGGAGGAGCCAGGTGCACAGCGATGCATCCGGACCCGAAGGCTGCCGCCCCGCCCCCTGCCGCCCCCGCCCCCCTCCCGCCCACCGACCTGCGGTGTCCACGGCCCGCAGGCCGATACTGCCTACAGATGAACCAGCAGCCGACACCTTATAAAGCGATAAATCTCCAGTGAATGAACCAGTGGAAACCCTTGCTCGCTGACATGGGAGTTAGCTATAGAGAACAGAAGGTTGTGTGGAGGGGGAGATGTTCTTGAGAAAGGACTGGCAGGATGAGTTATTTTATTAGTGTTTCTATAACAGAGGTGTGTAACAAAAATAATACAGCATTTACTTATGAGGTGAGTCATTACTGACGTTTTGCTTAGGTACGTCTTAACACTCTTACTCATCTTTAAATAAATAATTTTGAATGGACGTAAAAATTGACCTGAAGAAAGGATCTCAATATTTTATTACATCCTTACCAAACAGTATTATATAAAGAATCGGAGGGAGAACGATAAGAGCCGGTTTGCCTTGCAGACGAGAGTGTTTGAATAAATTGAACGTAAAGATTCAACTTCGTCTCCTGTCATTTCTCGTTGAATCTTTAATATACGTAACTTGTCGATATACTAAGGTTTTGGAAAATTTACTTTTTTACATGAGATTTCTTTTAATATACCGTATTTGCAGGTGTATAAGACGCACTTCTTTTTCCTGCAGTAACTCGCCAAAAAACGGGATGCGTCTTATACAACGGATGGGAATTTTTGCAAATGTTTGAATTTTTAGTATATAATATTACAAAAATCTAATTTTGTGCACTGAAAAATAGAAATTTACATTTCTGCAAAACTCATTATTACATAAGCTAAAAGAATTGCAAGAAGAAAAAATGCTGAAAATTTCGTTGGATCAACGTCATGGTATAGATTTATGAAAAGGCACGGTCTTTTATGCGTTCTAGAAAAATATCATAAGGACTCTCGGCGAAATATGAAGAAAAGATCATTACTTTTCTCAGGTCACAATTCCCAATTCCTCTCATAAAAATAAAAATCAAGAATAAAATTTAACATTAAAGAATGAAATCTTTGAAAATAGGGATCCGTTATACACCGACAAATACGGTAATTGTTTGCAAATAAACAATCTTGGTTCTTCGCGCTTTATCAACAGACTTTCATCACTTTTCCTCCCTGAAACAAATATATTTGCATAAAAATTACCTGACTAATTTTACGAGACCAAGTTTTATTGAAAGAAGATACTTCAAATGCACTACAACATGGCATCAATGGCAAAAATTTCAATTTTGGCAGTCATCCTTTTCTTCCTGCCATTCATAAGTACTCAAAGAAACATAACCTACAAGTGTCATCGTCGTAATACAAAAGATTCAATATGAATGTGCTAAGCATTCCTCATAACTTTAAGACACCAGCCAGTTATGAAAACCTCTTGGAATGTACAATAAAATGTATTGTGTTTATTATGTTATGAGTAACATGACCATCACTAATGAAGCGTAAAAATAAAACTTATGTATATTTACACTAATTTACATGAAAATACGTACAGAAGCAAATCGAACACAAAACTCTCGAGTAGATTTACGTTCTTATATTTCTCTGGTTCTGTGCATTACGCGAAGTAATATCTGCTTTAAAACGTAATGGTACAGTAACATGAAGCTAGTGGCTAACGAGCGACAACTTATAAAATTATCTCCCTCACGTAAGAAACATAAATGCTACTACATATTTTAAGAAATACAACCAGCGGAATTTATGCAGAAAGTCTTCTTTTCTAGCATACTACACGAAGGAACTGATGGATAGAGGAGATTGCGTGAAGATAATGTTCCGCTGGAAACCGCGAGCGTAACATGACCACTTAGCTATTTTTTGCGCTCACAAAGTATGAAAATGTTGGTTTTTAAATACAGCAGGTGTTATGGGATCAGGAAGTGTAATTTAATTGTCAGGATATTCCAAGGCGAATACCTGTAGATGTTTCACGTGCAATATAGTGTGTAACGACCTTCGTTAAGAGGAAATCAGTAATTACAGGCACTTCACAACGAAAACATTTAGTCTTAAGTTACTTTCACATAAAATATAAAAACGTAATTCTTTTTAGCTAATTTCTTTTAAACTTTCAACCTCTCTACCTTACAAAACAGCAAATATCTACGAAATGAGTTCCATATGTACCAACATGAATAGTAGCTGTAACAACAATAAGATGTACCAGTAAGGTGTGAAACTCAGCATTCTGCAAGTGAAAAATAAATATTACAATACAACAAGAAAATTAATGTTCTTGAGCTTAAACATTATCAATGCATTTCTGATTATGACTTCCCCTGAAAAATGTTTCAAAGCACCACATTGTGAAGACACACTCACGTTTGTGAAAGAACTGCTTCTTTTCTCCCATACAGTGAAATTGAGTTCTCTCTTCTGCAGCCTCTTCCTGATACATAAATGCTTTTCAAAATACCATTAATAAAACTACGTGTTCTAGAAGTACTCTCATACTAATACAATTTTATACGTGCCTTTTGCACCAACACCTCAAGAATTCAAAATATTATATAGTCTCCAAGAAACGATACAGAGCTCTCCTTACAAAATACTAGTCCTGGTCTTCCACTCCAACAATGTTACATCTTATAGACCGGCACCACACCTTTTTAACCTTTCATCGACCGCAAATGCTCGGAAGGCACTTCATTTTCTAAGAAAGCCGGAAAACTGCACGTACACCACGGTACGGCGCGAACGTCAGCGCAAGAACGACGCAAGTGGCGGAGGATCGCTAGGAGGCGCGCACGATCGCTCTCCGCGGGATTCCTCCGCCGGTCGCTGCACGTGGCGGACGCGCCATGCTCTGACGGTGGCGCGGCGCGCGCCCGCTCAAAAACTAGGCGCCGCCATCGCCGCCGTCTCCGCCGCCGCCGCCGCCGCGGGCGCCACGCCCGACATCGCCATCGACATCGCCACCGTCATCCCCATCACCTCCGCTGCCAGCGTTTTTTAAGATGAACGTGTTCCAATGCTGGTGTCGCAGGGTCTTGGAGCAGCGACCGAGTACGCGCAGCTCAAGGTTGCGGGTTCGATTGATTGATTGATTAGTGATTCCGGGCGCGTCGACTGCTAAGGTCTTTAGTCCCGTATGTGTAGTGGTATTTTTAACCCGGGAGGTGGCGGTTATCTTCCTCCGTTTGATGGCGAGATCCGCTGCCGACCTACACGCCGGGTTGCGGGGTTTTCTCCAACCAGGTAACTTCCATCAACGGGGCATTCCCCAGGGGAAGTCCTAAGGTCCCGACTATTCTCTAGACACGTGTGATGTAACACGTGCATGTAAGTGTAACTGTGTGAATGTAACGGGTGCAGATAGGTCAAGAAAGAGGAAGGAATCATCGCGCGCGGTTCGTGGAACGTTTGTTTAGGTACTGCTCCACTATTCGCTTGGTGTTGATCGGAGAAACCACGAAAAACTATCGATCAGGGCAGCTGGCCGCTAGAATTCTTCTCCAGTCAGCGACAGTATTCGACGTAGCCTACATTTGACGTGCTGAAAATCTGCCGTGTGGACTAGAACTCCAGGGAGTCAGGTCAGAGACACTACAGTAAGTAGATGATGAGTATCCGTCAGAACTTTTTTAATTATTCATAAATTACACTCTTTTTTTATTACACTTCCATTCTTCATATAACGTAAGGCAAAGGCCAAATTATCATCTGGTTAGAACAGGGAAGGCAATAAAGCGTAACTACATCGCCTAAGCTAAGAAATGAATATCTCATTCTTTACATACGCATTCCAATGTACAAATAAATCGAATTTTCCGTGTCACAACCTTTGTTATTGTTCTTGTTGTTGTTATTATTATTATTATTATTATTAATATTATTATTATATTTATAAGAGAAAACTAGTGAAACAGCGAGTAAATTAAAATAAAATATAAAATCAGTAGATTCATACAACAAAAGATAAACCAGATTCATTACGAAAGAACTAACTAAATATTTTACCACAAAGCATATGAGAGTGTATAACAACATGTGTGTAGGTAATTCGCAAGAGCTTGTACTCGACAGAATAGAGAACACTCGTATTCCAAACGTTTCGATGCAATATATGCGATTATACACCACGAGGAAGACGAAACGGAAAAAGTCTTCGACGAAAACTATATATTTGAGACCGCAACAGGAGAATGCCGAATCCATTAAATGAAGAAGAGGAAGAGGAGGAAGAATAATTCGTGGATTTTTTAAGGGCGAAAAAATCCTTCGTACGCCTTCCTTCGGAGGGGAAGTAAAGCCAGCTGTCCCATGTAGTAGATTTACTGCATGTAAAAGATCCTCAACCCTAAAAGAAGCCTCTGAGCAAAATTTAGATCCCATTCCGAGCTTGACCGTCGACCTGTGCACACCTCTCTCTCTCGCTAGTTATCGCGGCGACCAGAGATAAGCCCCGTGCCGGGGCCGAAGCGCTACGGCTCAGTGTCAAGTGCCTTTCATAGTGATTTTCATAGTGCGATCAGTGCTTACTAATTTTTTTTGTTCTTAAATCTGTGAACGTATTGTTTGTGTTTACTTCAAGTTCTGCTTTGTGACGAAAACGTCTGATCATCGACGACTTTACTGCAACGCTTTTCATCACCGGCCATGGAAGAATCAAGAGATCCCTTCCCACCGCTCCCAGAAGCTGTATCCTCAGCACTACATACTCTAAATAATTTCTATCCTAATCCACCTCAACTTTTCCACTACCCACACCTCATGCAGCCGTTAGCAGCGAGCCAACCTGCGTATTCAGCCGATGCCATGCAACAATCATCCTTCGAGAGGCAGCCTCCAGCTCATCAGATAAGTACAACAGAATCGCCTTCAGTTAAGCGCCAGCGACTGCAGTATCCAAATACCAGTGAACAGTGCCCGAGCAGCGTGCCTACTCCTGGAACTATCCCGTTATATAATGTTATCACCAGCAACAGATTCACTCCACTTGATCAGGCAAATAATATTCCTCAAGATCCTTCTCCTCAAGATGCCGATATTAATACTTCTCCTCCACATATCGAAAAAATACCCTATTTTCATTCATAACCCTCCTGCTCACGCGGAACTCCTGAAAATAATTAAAGATATACTAAAACATGCAAATTTTACCACTAGAGTTAAAGGATCCTACACGGAAGTTGTTGTAAACTCCGTTGATGATTTCACCCTGCTCCGAAAAAATCTATCAACTAAAGGCCTATCCTACCATACCTACCGAGACCCAACCAAAGCTACCATCTCAGTAGTACTCAGAAACGTTCCAACTTCTTATTCAGAAGAAGAAATACTTCAGGAATTAGTAGAAAAAAACTTACCTGTAATAACAGTTATAAGATTAACAAATCGAGAACGCAAACCATGGCCATTATGTGCAGTAACTCGCTAAAACAAAAGAAGGAAATGCAATCTACAATTTAAAGGAACTTTTAATGCTGTCATCACAATAGAAGAGCGTCGCCATAGACCTGGTCCAGTTCAGTGTCGGCAATGTCAAAACTACGGACATTCTAAGAAAAACTGTGGCTTTCTACCGCGCTGTGGAAAATGTGCGGGTCAACACGCTACTATCGAGTGCGCTAATGAAGAAACAAAATGTGTAAACTGTGAAAAGCCACATCGGCCTCCAGCCGTGAATGTCAGGTTTACCAAAATATTCTATCCAGAAAAGTTCTTCCCTCCCAGTCGCACAAACATGCCTCCAACAGTTCTGCCCACACAATCTTTCACTCCCCCAAACCCTTTCACCGCCCCTTTTCCCCTCCTCACCACCTCAACACCTCAGAGAAAGACCCCGGAACATTTCTCCTCTCGACGCACTATACCCAGACCGACCGAACCGAGACCACCGTCCTCGTATCAATCGCCCTTGTACTCAGATTTCCTCAAACTTCAACTTTCCAACTCACTTTCACTCTCAAATAATTTCACAAATTGTTTCCAACAAGTTGAAATATTCCTTTCGAATCTGTTAAATCAAATAATCCCCGTTCTTACCAATTCAATTCTCCAATCTCTGAAATTTTACTATCCTCAGATTTATGTCTAGAAATAACTCCCGTCATCCAATCCGCCTAATTTCGTGGAATGCAAATGGCCTACGAACCAATATTCATATACTTGCACATTTTCTCCATAGCAATAATATCGATATAGCTTGCATCCAAGAAACCCACCTGAGACCCTCTATCAAAATTTTCATTCCTGGATATACGATGTATCGATATGATCGTCCACGAAATCATAGCAGTGGTGGTGTAGCCATTTTTACGAAACATAATATATCCCATCATCATCTCCCTGAATACGCAAACCCCACGTTTGAAAATATAAGCGTTGCAGTACAGCAAACCGGACAATCCCACCTAATTGTGACCTCAGTGTACAAGCCTCCCAATATTCCTTATAAAACAGGCGACATCGATCCACTATTTTTATCAAATCAACCAACAATTGTTGTTGGAGACTGGAACGCCAAGAATACAGTATGGGGTAGCAGACTCAATTCTCCTGCCGGCATCCTTCTTCTTGCAGATATTGAAAGATTAAATCTAACAGTGCATGCCCCTGATTCTCCCAGCTATTATCCCTACCAATCTTCAATACCAGCAGACATCCTCGACTTCGGTATCTCAAGCAACATTAGCTACAATATTATTGTGGAGCCACACATCGCTCTCCCTTCAGACCATCGACCTCTTCTTTTCTCCTTGAATACTTCAGTAAAAGAAAATCGCCCAGCTCAGCCCTACTGCCTACAAAAAGTCAACTGGCCTCACTTCCAGATCCTGATTTCTCGCATTCTGCCACCACTTCCGTCACTGAAAAGCTCTCAAGAAATTGATAGAGCCATTGACTCGCTCACCCACACCATCCTCGATAGTTTAGATCTAACAGCTCCCCCAATACGTCAACGCAACCCACTACCTCCTATTTCACCAATCTTACAGAGACTATTATATCACAAAAGATACATACGTAATCACTGGCAAAAACATCGTTCCCCCTTCCTAAAATCGTACCTTAACCTACTCACTAAAATAGTAAGACATCTTTTGGCAATATCTAACGCCCAATATCTCCACTTCCAAACTCAAACCGCCAACCCAACCGATCACACGCTGTGGAATATCACTCGCCGCCTCTTGCGCAAGCCAACTAATATACCCTCCCTAACAACCGCGGCATCCGTAGCAACTACTCCTGCAGATAAAAGCAAAGTACTAGGTGAATACTTTGCCACAACCTTCACTCCCCATCCTTCAGAAAATCCCCTTCATGATCGTTTCCAAAAAAACCCAACCAATCCACCGTTGTGAACCTTTTATCTGTCGCTACTCCAAAAGTTTCCAGTGGTCACGACTTAATTCCAACGTACGTACTTAAACGCCTTCCGTTCACAGCCATTTTACATATAACATCAATATTTAATGCATCTCTTCGTCTGTCATACTTCCCTCGCAAATGGAAACACGCCCACATCATACCCATTCTGAAACCAGACAAACCAAAAAACGACCCGTCAAGTTATCGCCCAATTAGTCTTCTGCCCTCCTTAGGAAAACTGTTTGAAAAATGTATCCTCGCCAGACTAATCTCCCATCTCAGTTCAGTCCAAGCCATACCTCCGCAGCAATTCGGTTTTCAACCACTACTTTCCACAAATCACCAAATACTAAGATTAACTGAGGATATAATCGAAGGCTTCCATGAAAAGAAACACACAGTCGCAATCTTCCTTGACATAGCTAAAGCTTTTGACACCATCTGGCATCCAGGACTGTTATATAAACTTATTCACATCGGAACCCCCGACTATCTTATTCACATCATCAAAAGCTTCCTTGCCGATCGCACTTTTTCTGTCCGCCTTCCTGGAGCCCTTTCACAATCTTTTCCCATAAAAGCAGGAGTACCCCAAGGATCTGTTCTCTCTCCCACACTATTTAATCTTTATACAGCTGATATACCATCCACCCTCATACCTCCATTGCACTGTTTGCTGATGACACCGCAATATATTCCTCAAACCGTGATATAGACACCGCACAAGAAGACCTTCAACACCACCTCTTAAAGCTCTCCGACTGGGCCAAGAAATGGCATATCCGGATAAACCCTACAAAAAGCCAAGCCAAAATCTTCACGCTCCGTAGACCAAATAATCCTCCCCCTCTCAACTATCAAGGAGAAAATATAACTTGGCTCCCAAACAACAAGCCAGTTAAATATCTGGGAGTACTTTTTGATAGGCGACTCACATGGAAATCAAATATCCTCCACAGAATAACCCTGGCAACCCGTAGAACCCACCAATTATATCCCATACTCAAAAAGTCATCACCCTTGCAACTCCATGTCGCTATTCACCTATACCAGTCAATGATCCGCCCAATTTTATCCTACGCTTCTCCTATCTGGGCCTCAGCCAGCAAATCGAACATCCAAAAAATGCAGATTTTCCAAAATAAATTCCTCCGAACCATCACCAAAGCTCCATGGTTTGTACCTAACTCCCAGCTACATAACGAACTCGGCATTACTCCTATCTCCGTCCATTTCTCTCTCCTATCCTCTCGCTTCTACCCTAAAATTCCCAGATTCCTCAGCCGTACATTTCAAAATCGGAAAACAAAATCCTCACCACAATAGACTAAAGCGAAAACTACCGCGACAGTTCTTCGACCCTCCTTGATTATCATGTACCCGATGTGGCTTCTCACATTTAATTCGCATGCACTCAATGTATTCATATCTATAAGTTTTCCCAATCAATGTTAATCTAATTCAATGTAACATTACTGTATCGTACGCGGATGCTGAGGGCCTTCGGGCCAAGCAGAAATAAATGAAAAAACAAAATTTAGATCCGCCTGTTTCGTCGCTCAAGATAATACCTAACTAGTGAAAGGAGCGTAGCGAAATTTGCGTGGTTAGACGGAAGAGCGGGCCTGATGGGCCGTCTCGCCACATAAAATAAGGCATTAACTAACTAAAAAGAGAAAGAGGGGGAAGAACTGTGGGGAAAGATAACAATTGAATATTTAAGAAAGTATTAGAGTAGAATGACAAAAACTAATAATAATAATAATAATAATAATAATAATAATAATAATATAATAATAATAATAATAATAATAATAATAATAATAATAATAATAAACTAACCAACGAATGCCATTTACCGTCGACAACCGCAGTATTCACTTTAGCTGTCATAGGTCTCAAATTAGGCCCTACCCACTCATAAAAATCCGACGCCATACGAACCGAGTGTAGTTTACACGTAGAATATAACATTATATAGGATTCAACATTATTTTTACACATCAACGCAACTATCCGTTGCGTTTGAGGCGGCAGCAACCAGCACTGAAAGAGAGACCCACAAAGACATAACCATTGCTCGAGAATCTTGGCATATCTTCGCAACATCTACCCAAACTCTCTGCACTAGCAACTGCCTCACCTTACGTCACCGTCACCACCTCAGTCACCCGCGTCGCTCTTACTGAGGGAAAAAAGCCGACGCGACGACTGTGGCAGCGGACGCAATGCTCGGTACATCGCACGACTGCATTCCTCGAGACAGGACTTTTCTTCTCGGCAGTTTCTTCTCGCGCCTTTGAACGCCGACTTGCGAAGTCACGGGAGAGATGGGGCAGTAGGTGTCCGTATATTTTCTTCGTGAATAAGAGACTCTCCCAAGAATGTGTGCGTATACCGAGTCTTGCTGAAATGAAGCAGAAAATGTACCCATTACGGAATATTTTTACCCGTTGGGGGACAGTGTGTTGGAATGTACTGAATGCAGAAAGGATAATTTGTAGAAGTTGACTGAATTGCTTCATGCAAGACGAACACTGAAATGCATTAGGAGAAATAGTCTGAAGATGGACTGCACATTTGCATTTCACCAAGATTTTCGATAATCTTCTAATACATCCCTATGCTTCTTTCTGCTTATTTGCAAATCACTGTCTGTGAATTTAGAAGATAATTGCATCATTTAATTTCTCTCTATGAGTAGAAGGTCTTATTCAACATTCGAGAACTACCCACTTACATTATATTACCACGAAGATGATCAAATCAAGTTACTCAACAATTAAATTACAACCGGAAACTGTCAAAGATAAATTTGATTTTTTATTTATTTTTGACAAAATAACGATATATACTCTATGTGACTTTTAGGAGACAAGTATAGCAATAGGCACACGAGATAAAACACAAAAACGTCAAATACACGGAAATTGTGTACCGACATTATTCTGTGTTACGAGGTTGAAGTAATTTGAGAATAGAGCAATATAAGCCTTTCGCATACTTTTTAAAAAATCTTCATTCAGATAGCAAAATCTATCTCTTATAATTATTTCATTAGGTACTTTTTCTCAGCTAACAGGTACCTGACAATCTTTTCGTTTACACGAATACATGTGAATTTAATACAATTATCCTACGCAGTCAGGCTCCCGTGCAACCAGTTGTTTCGAAGCTTGGCAATTTCGGTTTTTCAGAGTGACAATTTATACACCTTCTGTAAATTTAATTTAGACCTTTCTATCCTTATTTTCGCTTCTAAATATATAGAAAGGAGCATCTTTCTCTTTCTACCGACTCTTGCCACTTGCTTATTTACGTCATCTCAGCTTCCTTTCGAGTTATGTGCTAACGAGCGCACCACTCATGGTGCAGGATCTCCGAGGGGCCTTTCTCGGGCCGTCCAATTCCTTTCCGAATCCGCTGGAATGCAAAGAGCGGTTCGCGTCGCCCTGGAACGCCGCCTCCGCGCCGGCCACCGGTCGCCGCCCGCCCCCTCCCTGCGCCTCCGCGCTCCCGCCCCCGCCGCAAAGGACCTTCCCGAACCGGCGAGGACAAAAGCACGGGGCGTCGCTCAGATTTCTCTCATTGTTCCTGCATTTCCTGCAGCATTGTCATGGCCCCAAATCACCTCTTATTTAGATGTATCGTTAAAGCGAGGCGAGAGCTGCGCGTGCAGCGTCATGCACTACCTGCCACCGCCACCGCCACCGCCGCCGCCAGCGCCAACGCGTTGGGGTTTCCGCCCTCTACCCGAGAGGGTAGCTCTGTTGGGGGACATTCCGATGACGTGAAACGCGGTTGGGAATAATCGACTCGGCTTGTCACTGTCTACTTAATCTGGACGTCGTAGTTGATCTCAGGGATAAATGCAGACCCACATCGTGGAGAATCGTTATTGGGCTTTCATGGTTAAAATTCAATTTTTACGAGTTTTTATTGAAGACTTTTGACTTATATTTTTAAGTTTATTGACGAATGACATGATAAAAGTTCTTGTTGTTCATCTACGTTGGTAATTGTACTGCGGTTTTTACAGAGCAGCATTTGAAGTAAAACAGCTGTTACGGTGTCATCCAACCGAAAGGTTCAACGCCACCGTAGGGACGTCACTGTAGTAACGTGTAAGGTCACGAGTGGGCGACAACATAACGTCTGATCAAATGTCAAACGCAGCAATGTAAAAATCGCAGTATACGTAGTTATTTAAAGGCGGAAATATCTTTATCATGGTACGCACTTATCAATAAATCGTTGTTCAGCAGAATGTTTCAAAGTTACGAAAAATTTCTCTGAAGTATCTTTGAGTTACCATTCCGAAATGATGCGAAAGAACTCTAAAATAGCTCAGATGTTAAACTATGCAGTTTTAGCTTCGTCCGAAAATATTAAATTCCGGAAGATTAACAACCAATTAAAGAGACAATTCTCAAATACATAGACGCGTTAAAAGTGAACACCTGTAATAGTTCTAAAGATAATTTTAACGGTAATATGAGAGTTAGCTGCATCACATGTCACATACAAAGACACATCTCAAAAACATACATGCTACCTTAAATGGTACTTCATTCGAAGTGAGACTACGTTCTCATTTGATGAGTTGAGGCGAACTCTATGCAGCTATTTCTGAGATACATTTCATGAGTAGAATGAATATCGACTTCGGCAGATAAACGTATGAAGCAACAAAAGCCGGGTCTCAAAAACACACTGGTGTTCGCCGCCGCCACCTTAAATGGCACGGCTGCCACGGTCCGCGCCCATAAATCCCGCGCGTTGCGGCCGAGAAGCGACGCGACGCGCCGCGGGCATGTGCGACCTGACGCGGGCACCAAGAGCAAAGGGCAAGGCGACGAGACAGCGGCCGAGACATGGCGCCCCGCAAGGATCAAATTCGCGTCCAAACAATTGGATACGAATTTGCGAGCTGTCAAACTGAGCTACCAGCGCGGAGGCGCCGGCGCGAGTTGCTGCGGAGGCGCGATTCCCATGCTTTGTTCACGCTAAGCATTTACACAGTTTTTCGACCAACTGCCGCATGTCAACGCGTGTCGTAAAGATCGTCCAAACAATTGGACACGAGTTTGTGAGCTTCCAAACGGAGCCACGAGCTCGGAGAACCCTGCGCATTTTACTGCGCCGCACCGCGTTGTGGACGCGCGATTCCCATGTTTTGTTTCACGCCAAGGATTTACTCATTTTTCGTCAGATTTTCGCATGTCAACGCATGTCGAAAGGCTCAAATTCGCGTGTAAAAAATTGGACACGAATTTGCGAGTTGCCAAACGCAGCACGATGGCGGAGGCGCCGACGCGCCGTGCTGCGGATGCGCGGTTTCCACTGTTTTGTTTCTTCACGCTGAGGATTTACGCATTTTTATGTCAAACGTCGCTAGTCGACGCATCTAGCAATGATCAAAATCGCGTCCAAACAATTGGATAAGAGTCTGCGAGCTGTCAAACGGAGCCACGAGCGTGGAGGCCCCGAGACACTGTACTGCGTTGCACCGCGTCCTGTAGGCGCGGTTCCCATGTTTTGTTAGTTGCCGCTAAGGAATTACTAATGTTTTCGTCGAACTGTCGCATGTCAACACATGTCGTAAGGATCAAATTCGCGTCCAAACAATTGGACACGAATTTGCGAGCTGCCAAACGGAGCCACGAGCGCAAGGCGCTGGCGCGGCGCGCCGTGCTGTGCCGCGCGGAGGCGCGGTTCCCAATGTTTTGTTTGTTCACGCTGAGGATTTACTCGTTTTTTCGTTGAACTGTCGCATGTCGCAAGGCAAACCAGTTTCCATTCCGAGAGCTCTGACGTAAAGATAGGACGAGGATCCGACTACAAGGAGCCCCGAAGAGCATGACTCCAGGAACCATAAACACGCAATATCTTCGACTTTGTTGCTGCCTAACGAGATCAGAACGTCGTGGATGTGATCGTAAAAGACATTTAAATGAAAGTGAGTACATTAAAGTTTTTGATAAGATCAAGAAATATAACACAAATCCAATGTGATGAAAAAATATCTATTCAAGTTAATGTTAGGGTCACATGCTTTTGTGAAATAGAAAGAAAAAACGTGTAAGTCTCCGGATCGCATTTCAAATTATTCTAGTGCGGATTTTCAAACAAGGTAGTCTTTTTTTGCGTCGCATTCTCACTGTAATATGAAATAGAGCAGAGGCTTATCGTTATTACTAGCTCCTGCATTCTTAGGTTTTAATCTATTTTACTCTTCTGTCCATAACGCCTTTATATCGTAACATATTACCGACATTATTTTGATGTACATATTTGTTTTAATCATTTCTAAAGAAAATGGTTGAATCCTATGATATTATACTGATTAGAAAAATATAAAAACCTTAAATGTTTTGAAAAATTTAAAAATATGTAAATCTAAATGGTTTTCTCAAAAAGAATAAAATGATTTTTATAAAATCCTAGAAGTCCGAACACTAGATATTAATACACTTATTATTGTTTATTTTATTTTACAGTGTAATATAATAACGAAAAAATTAAGAAAAAATATATAAATTATAAAATTGCCAAGTTCAGTTTAAAATTTTGAAATAAAAATTATAAGAAAAGAAGAAAAAGAGTAAAAATTTAATTGAATTTAGAAAATGGCCAGAGAAAATATATAGTTCACAAAAATTATTACTATTTCACATTATTGAACAAGGAGCCTCGTTTGACTTCAATTTAGAATAGATGCCTTAAATCATGAACTAGTCTAGTAAGAAACAGACTATCGGGTGCTCTACCTAAGACCACTCGCGATGAGCACGAGGGCGTTGCAGTTTTACTCATTTGGGTTTGCGCTTCTCGTGTTGGACCTACCCCGAAGACACCCAGAGGCCTTCGTTATGGCGCTAATTGTGGTTGTAAACCCCCCATGGATAAACCGGGGGGAACTGTCACATATGTAAGCATGGAAGCCCCGTAAGGGATAAACACAAGATACGTGATAATATTACATAACTAATTACAGGATATCAGCTTATAGAAAACTGTTACAACACATATTTTGAATAAGGAATATTATAGCAATAAGTAATTTATTATCCCAAATTAGTAATTCAAATCACATGACATGTATAACGTTCTGCATAAAATACCAAAATAAGAAATTGTGAACGGTTGATATCACATTCATCTTTATCTTGAATATTAGATTCATCTTCAATATCAGTGCTGAGTCAAGTTATTCGTCGGCACACACGGATCTGATATTTCAAGTTATTTGACCTGACGAACTGGCAGTCTTGAATTAGAAAATCACCACGGTATATTCTCATCTTTTCATCTATCCCATCACTCTCTTTTACTTAATTCCTTCCACGGAAAACCAGTCTTCAAATGACTGCGTGGTAGTTTGGTAGCGGTTGTGTCTTTAGGGAAAGGGAAGGTTAGTGCTGGAGGGAATGGACAATGGCGACAGGTGCGGATAGAGCAGAGCGGAAGGCCTGAGTAGAGGAGCAGGGAGTGCAAGTGAAGAACTTCGACGGGCCAGGAGGTGCAAATGGTAGCGGTGATCGGAAATTAGTGCAAACGGAGGTTTAGTAGAGTAGACAAGGGGGGTTGGATGGATTTACGCTGGGTGGGTAGAACGAGCAGGATGGCTACAGTGAAAAGAGATGGGTGTGTGAGAGTGGGTACAGTGGGATGAATAGATAAGTGTGGGATACTGGACGGGTGCGCATAGTGGAATGGGTAGAGTGGGAGGGGTCAGAGTGGGTGAGTATAATGGGATGGATAGAGTGGAGGTTTAAAGGAGCGAGTAGAATGGGATGGAATGGGAGGGATGCGTTAAGTGTGATTGGGAGTTGGTAGACTGACATGGGTAGATTGGGATGGGTAGAGTGAGGTAAGTCGAGTGGAATGGAATGAGAAGGGTGTGAGATGAGGGTGGGCAAACGGGGCAGAAGGAGGAATTGGAAAGACGGTGGTTAAGGGAGGAGCAGAAAGACGCGGAGTACGTCGGAATGGTGCGAGGCAGGTTGAGGGGGCGTGGCGGGGCGGCTACTGGGAACGAGGCGCGTCACGAGCGGATTCCTGCCATTCGGACGCCGCCGCGGGCGATCACGGCGCCGCCCTATCAGCGGAGGCAACTATCAACGGCGGCCGCGCGGCGCCGCGCGCGCTCCGCCTAATCTGATCTTGCCTGCCCTACCGGAACATGTGTGTCAAGTGGAGGCGCTACGCGATACACGCCCGTTGCGGCGGCGCGAGTGAGCCCGCTCCCCGCCCCCCCCCCCGCCCCGCCCCGCCCCGCCCTCCCCTCCCCGCCCCTCCCGCCCCTCCCGCCCGCCCCGCCCCCAAAGCGGCGCGGGTGGGAGAGTCAATCGCGCCTCTCCACGCATGGCCAAGCGGAACCGACTCCACTTGGCTACCTGAGCATCGGAACATGATTTGTGAATGGGCGTGACGTCTATTACAGGCTACACAGTCTTCTTAAATGTGGATGAAACTATGCAGTTGAGTAAAATTATCTTTCGATTTGCGCCGACGAGGCAAGAGATGAAGAGATCATTACAAGGAACTGTTTTGGAGAATTTCTTTGAAAACATTATAGATATAAGTGATATCTTTTTTACTTTAGAGTTCTCCCCTCGTTTTTGTCGATTGCTTCGCACATTTTTCTTATCTGTAACCTCGTACTGTGTAAGTAATTCACTGTGACGAAATTCTGCAGTAAAGGGGAAATTGGAAAACCTAAGATCATATTTTAATTTGAAATAATGAATTCCATTGAGCCATCACCAAAACAGGAAACTCGGCGCTTGTATGGGACGGTAGAAAATCATGGGTGTCCAATATTTTCCGTGTCTTAAAATTTTATTAATCCTAAGTCCATCGAAGTGTACACGCGACTTAACAAATAGAACCAAATACTTAGAGAGGCAACCATACACGGGGTACTCGCACCTGACATGAGTATGTAAGTCTTGAGTCTGAGCGTCTCCTAAGCCACGCTGCCCGCAAGTGCCCAGCCGGAGGATGATGCGGCAGTGCGGTTGAGGGGGCGGGGCGGGGCGAGCGGGCATCGCAACCGCTAGGCAGTAAACAAACAGCGCGACTTTTCTGTAACGGTGCGGCTGCGGAGCGGGGTCCGCGGCTGGCGAGGCGAGGCGCGGCGCGGCGGCGGGGGTGGCGGGGCGGCGAGGAGCCGGGGGGCCGCGGGGGGGGGCGGGCCCGGGAAGCTAGCGGCGTTGCGTGCGGCGGCGGCCGTGGGAGCCGCCGATCGCCTCACACATGTGCGTGGAGAATTACAATAATCGGCCGGCCCCGGGGCAGCACAGAGGAGGAGAAGGAAGACGAGGAGGTAGTGGTGGTGGCGGGAGCGATGAAGGTGGTGGTTGGGGATGAGGAGTAGCAGCGACGGTGACGGTGGCAGCTCACACGTACAGTCGGCAATTGCAGGAGGCGGTGGTTCTCGTGATGGCGGCTGTGGCGACGGTAGTGATTGTGTCGATGGTAATGGTTGTGGTGGCGAAAGGGGCCGTAGCTGTAGTGCTGGAGGCGACGGTTGGGGGCACCTCTAGCGGCAGTGTTGTAGACGTAGCGGTTGTGGCGGCTGGTGTTGAGGCGAGGGCGTGTTGAGGAGGGCCGTTGTGGCTGCCTTGTGAAGCGGCTCTGTTGTGGTGCAGGCGTTCCCTCCGCCTCCGCCGCCTGGACGCGAGACGCCGCTCGCGTTCAACGTCCAACTGCCGCCCTCGGCGACGCGCTGGCTCGGCGGTGGCTCCGGGCGCCCACACACTGACCGACATTCGAGGGCGTTTTGTCCAGCTTCTAAGTCAACTTTCAAGGCCTCGAGGGCGATAACTAAAACCTTTCATATGGTTGCGGGCCATATTTACATTATTCTGGCAATCTACACCTGACTTCCTCGTATTGTTGATTTCGACAGTTTGACCGGCAGTTCTTAAACAGGGTGTGGGCATGTGGAACCAGACCGTACCATGCATAATGCAGCGAAACACATTGGGATGATTTTGAATATCTGAATTTACTATAAAAATACCTTAGATCTAAACTTAACCTATTTTTACATTAAGGGGGTGTTGACCCCGACAGGGCGAGCGCACTAGGCGCAATGTTCTCGCCCGATGAGGATGCAAGGAATGTTCACTTTTGATAAATGCCCTTTTGCGGACCATCATAAATCGCTAGTTGGACAATCCTAATCTAAAGCATATAATTTAACTCAATTGATTGACTGATTTTTTCGTGTTTCCGGGCACGTCTACTGCCATTATTCCCGTTAGTGTAGTGCATGTTTTTTTCTCGGGATCTTTGCTGATATTCCCCCACTGGATGGCGAGAACCGGCGCCGACCTACCGTCAGCTTGTGAGGTTTCCCTCTAACCAGGACTCTCCCACCAGCAGGGCACCGCCCCAGCCGGAATAAGCTCTAAGCTCCCGACCGGTCTCCCGGAATATGTGGTAGTGTAGTGCATGTTAGTATAAGTGTGTGTGTAAGGGGAGAATATAGGACAAAGAAGAGGAAGGAAAGATCGCGCGCGGTCCGTGGCCCGTTTGGTAGCGTACTGCTCCGGCATTCGCCTGGTGTTGATCGGAGAAACCACGGAAAACTACCGATCAGAGCTGCCGGCCGCTAGAATTCTCCTCCAGACAGCGACGGAATTCGACCGAGCTGAAAAGCTAGCGTCGAAAATCCTGCCGCCGTCAGGACTCGAGCCTAAGTCCTTCCGGTCAGAGGCGCTGTAGTGACATCAGTTGATGCACTGAGCTACTACAGCTCCCGGTAATTTAACTGAATAGGAAAATAATGTGCATTTATTATAAAACTTTAAGTTGTACATATGGATTATTTAACTCAGTCCTGATAAAACTGAAGAGAATGAAATACTAGTAACTAATATGAAAAGAACAAATTTTATATTATTATTAATTAATTGTTGCAACTTTTCGAAATTAGTTGCAATGTAGTTTGTTAAACGAACTAATAAATGATTTTGCTTAAAAGCGAATTCTCTATTCGAAAGTATATTATATTGAAATACAAATGTATTAAGAGTTAAAACTGCTCCTTCAAGTATGTTTTTAAAAATTGTTTGAAAATAAGACTATTTTTTCAGGTTTATTTAAATTTTTACGTGATTTAGAAATTGCAGTTCTCGAGAAGTTAAGGAAATAACTCAGTCAAAAACGTTTATTACGATAGTGGTGTATAGTAAATGTTCAATGATAATATTAGGTAAGAGACCCAAGACTGGAAATTTATTTTATCTTAAAATTTAAAAGTGTTGTTCTTAACTCAGATGGAAAATGAACTTTATTATTTTGGTTTTTCTCTTTAAAATTTTTTTTTTTAATTTTGAAAAATATTTTACGTAAAGGAATAATTAATAGTTGGAGGGTTAATTAATGAACAAACTTAAAAATGATTTTCAAGTATATAACACTATTTTTCACTGATATTAATATATTTTATGTCATTTTTTTTAATAGAAGTAAATGTTTTTTGGGTAGTTGTAACTTTAGGAGTTGTTTGACATTTTTTGCGAGATACATTTCAGAGCAATGAAATTTAATATGTTTTGGTAAGATAAGTGGACCTATTTTGATAATATCAACACGATTATTACGATTATTTGTTTTCATGATATAAAAAGTATTTAGCATTTCTTCAGTTCACCGAGTCATCTTTCAGACAATTGTTTACACCAACTATTTGCGTGTATTTTTTCTGTTATTCACGAGTTTTGTAAATGTCCAACATTACTGTACATTTTCTCACACAGTTTGTACAATGAATCCAGAAACTATGAAACAAAGACATTTCACAGTTAAATGCTACGTTTTTTCTTAAAGCAGCAAAAGCACTGCCTTCTTTGATAGTTTTAGAAGGTTCATGCATTCACATGTAGCTATAAAATGTACGGGATACGTATAAAGGAGGAAAGAGTGTGACTTAAAATTCATAAAGTGTTATTATTTTGTACGATATAACTGTTATCCATTTCTTTGCATGCTTTAGAAGTAGGATTATAATATGGAATTTGAGAGTTATACATGGTACCCTCATAAAAATGAGAAGAGGCTGTATATACACCGAGCTTAAAGAAAACAGTAAATGGTACATTAAATACTGCAGCGTTGAAAGAACTAGATATTAAATGTGAAGACAAAATAAAAAGATGGCTATTATACACTTTTTTTGAAAATGTTCCTCATAGTTAAGCCTTCATTTGAAAATAAAACTGTATTTCATAAAAATCATATGATTTTCTGCTACCTTTTTCACTTCCCAAATTCCAAAAAAAAAAAAAAAAATTAACAAAATTAAGAAATCAATTACTTCGTAAATAACTGCTTGTCTTCTTCAACACATATTTATCCAATAATGACAATACAATTTATCAAAACCAGTGCAATGTTGATTTCAATATATTAATAACCATATTATCTCTATATGGTGTTTTCTATTAAAAATTATGAATGTCTGAACATTGTAATAAGTTTTTTCCATTGAAGAATTATTTAGTATTTCCAGACCGGCCAGTTTTAGTCATTGATTCGGCATGTGTAAATCAGTATTCTGAGAGACGATTGCAGTTTTTCACCTTCTCTTATACGTAAGTAGAAACGCAGTAACGTATGTAGTAAAGTGAAACTTATGTAAATCTACAGAAAATCGATTTCCAGATTTCAAATTTTTGGGAGTCCCTCACACCCCAAAACTGTTGTGTTATTATATGTGAATGTGTTAAACGTACAGGAGGGGAGGGGTGAAGGGGATGAACGTGAAGGGAGTGAAAATTTAGAAACTGTGAACAAGCTATTTTAAACGCCGACAGGAAGCAACTGGGAATAGGATGGGGAAAAACCGGAAAGATAGCCCGGACTAACCAAATTAGGAAACTAACTATAAGTTGAGTGAGAAAGTGTGTGCCATTCTGTGGCACTAAAGTTCCTACTGCTACGAGAGATCCGGCGACGACTAACAAGACAGCTTGCGGAATTTTTACTTCCAAATATCTTATATAATATGTGGTTAGTTCAGTGTATGTGTGTGTGTGTGTGTGTGTGTGTGTATGTAAGCGAAAAAGAGGGGATTATGAAGAGAAAGAAAAGATCACGCATGATCGTGGTCCGTTTGTTAAAGTGCCGATCCCGCATTCCCCTGGGGTTTCTTTGAGAGAACAAGGAAAACTACTGATCAGAGCAGTCGGCCGGTAGAATTCTTAACATGACAGCATTAGTTGCTCGAACCTCGAAACAACTACCTAGCTATCTAGGTATTTTCGAAAATCCTGCCACCGACGGGACTCGAACCGTAGGTCCTCCCAGTCAGGTCGCAGCAGAGGCGACAGCATGGACGGCATTAAGGCATCCCAGACGAAAATTTTCTATTGAGAAATCCGGTATTGAAATAACCATGGACACACGTTCTGCAGGTTACATTTCATCGTACAAAAACATCGATCACTTTCGAGACAGGTACAAATGCGTGAAACGAGAGTCGAAATGCAGGGCCGAACAATGCGACGCCCGGGAAATGTTAATATTCTGGCTTGTCCGCTGACAAAAGACCTCGCGCACACGGATTTCTCGCGGCCGTCGCCTCTGCATGCGCTCGCATCCGGCGGGGCGGGGCAGTGCTGGCGCTAGGCATGGTCAGACCGGGTCGCATGGTCAGACCGGTCGCCCGGGGACCCGCAAGTCAAGGGGCCCAATGGGATGGGACGCATGGGGAAAAATCAGTAAGAAATTGAGAAAGAAATTAGATTTCGAGAAAATCGATGTAGTAATTTTATAAGTCGCGGTACAGTACTCATATTTCATCAAATTTTGTATTATTTTTTTACCTTAAAAAGTTATTTATAGTCACTCATTACTTACACGGTCGGACTCCATAAAATGAAAAATTGTCAATCATGAAAATTTTTAAAAACAATGCTGTCATTAAATGCTTCAAATGTTCTACTCTTAACATCCAAAATGTTTTAACACACATTATATATATATATATATATATATATATATATATATATATATATATATATATATTGGTCATGTATTTTCATTGAAGGTTAGGACTAAACATACCGAATGGAAATAAAATAACTCATATTCTTGACACAACTTTCACATTTTTTTATTTTTTTCAGAGGGGTGGGGTGAGGGCTATGTTTCAGCATTGCCCCGGGCCAAAAGTTGTCTCGCCCTGACACTGGAGCATGGGGCGCGGCGTCCGGCGATAGGGAAGAGGAAATGTGCCGCTGCAAGGAGGGAGCCCGGGTCTAACGAGGGGCGGGCGGGCGCCTCGGGGCGTAATGGCGGCCTCAATATATGCGCTGGCGGACATCAGGGTCGCAGCCTACCTCCCTTTTACGACGCCCGCCCCGGTGTTCATTCACTCGGGTACAGTATTGCACAAAGAGTGATAGGAAGTGGTAACATTATTACTACTTCATTTTACCACGTTATTATTATTCACGTGTAGATGTATTACAATGATACTCACTTGTTGGATACACAATGTATCTAATTTTAATATATATATATTTTATTGAGTACTTCAGTACACTTGTATTTATCGTATTTTTGAACTAAGTTTTTTGTGAAAATTTGTTAAGTTTAAGTTTTGTTAGTTCGGCTACTCCTTTCCTTTAGTATGAACCTAAGACATAGAGAACTGTTAAGATAAATGTTTAATTTCTGATAATATAACAAATAAGATTGTAATTAAATATGTACAGTGCAACATGTCGCTTCTCGGTGGAAGCACACAATAATTGATTCATCTTGATTAGCGAGAGCCAACTGGTTAATCACCTAAGTCATTTGAACAGTTATTTCAATGGATGAAATGGAATTACTTATTGGCACTTGGTTGTCGATATCTTTCGACTAGTTGTTTTAAAGAAATAGAATTCCTAGTAAAATCATAATTCATGAATCAGCATAACATGGACTCAAAGACAGATAAACAGATGAACACTAGAAAAATACGCAAAGTAATCGACATGTTTACTTGCTTTATGAGTATGATTCCCATAAATTCAATTTAGTCACAATAGTTAATTCGAAAAGAAAAATGATTAAAAATGGATAAAGCACAAAAAACTAAAAAACTTCGTAAGACGAGAATGTAGAAAACAAAACAAACAATTCATGGTATACTGAATTTTTATAGAGACAAAAGTAAATTTCTGTTTTATTTCGAGTATTTGTGAAACACTAGAAACGTATCAAATCTGTTCGCCAAGAGTTTGATATACTATGTTTAATAAGGCACGAGATATACTACTACATACAATGTTTTTAAAAGAAACTTCACCTTTCTATTGTGTTAATAAGGTTAGATTCACATTTGGCAAAAAATATCAGCAATACGTTCCATTTATGTCTTTTATGGTTTTCTGCCATTATAACAAATTACAGGTCTGATTATCAAAATAATAAATTACAGGTCTTCTATAGGACTTGACTTTCATACACTAACTACATACGTTTGCCTAAGTTTATATTAAACGCTCAATTCAATAGAATAAATTTAATTTGATGCCGTTTTGCTGACGTGGCGCACATCGGACCTAGTGCGATCGAATTAAATTGCTCAGAGGCCATACACCGTTCATTTCATGCATTGAATAATTTGATCTTCGCGTCTTGATACGCCTACAACACGAATTTTGTGACTGCTCGCTCGGATCTGTTCTTTAGTAATATCATGTTTCTACTAATATTCTTGTTATTAATAAGAACTGAAATACGAAAAGGTCTATCTTACTGTGTGCAGGCGTACTTACTCTGTGCAGGCGTAGTTTCTCGGACGCCATGGAGACTTCTCGAATGCGACAATGTGCTGACTCGAAATCTGTACTTCGCTGTCGCCGTGGATTCAGCCCCTACCAAACAGAACATTCCCGTATATCAGGCACGACAAAATGAGCTCGCACGGGCCACTTGCCTGGCTGGCCTCCTGCGGGCGCGGCCTATTTCTTCTGACTCCGCTCTCATTTCCCCTCCCAAACCAGAAAGGGGTGTACGCGCAAGGAATAGCGGGAAAGACAGATATAAAGTGCGTTTAAAATATCGCGACAAATGGTGCATTCAAGCGAAAACATGTTTGCCGGATGTTTTATAACACACAATAGGGATTCGAAATATGTTTATGTACCTTATTACGTTCTACTGAATTTCATCTTTATTTTATTCTAAATTTTGCCTTGTTTAATCATTTTTGTCAAGAGGCACATATAAATGAAAAACTCTTTGCGTATTTCCCTTTTCGGTTTTGTTCGATTAAATAATTCTGTGATTTTTATACCAAGAAGTAACGTCAAAAACGAACACGTTTCAATGTAGTCTATCACCTTTAGTAAACCCTCTTGGATCGCTCTTACAGGTGGAGAGCTTTCTTAACAGACAAGGATCTTAGACCACAATCTGATTGTAGAATGTTTATGCAATTATTACGCTCGTAGGTAAACGTTATTACGTAATCAATGCCCTTTCGATTCAAAATGTTTACTTTTATTCTCAATTGATAAGTTCAAATGATTTTTGTATATCATTGTAGTGAGTTATTTCCTTTATTTAATTGAGAAATGGGAGTTAATTTTAGAAAAATTTGTGACACGCTCTGTCAATTGACTTTTCCAAAAGACTATCATGCGCCAGACATCCTGTGACGTACAGACACTCGGGAAAAATTTGAAAAACACTTACATTTAACCCTCGCGGCAGTTACTCCGGATGAAAGTGCTCGCGAGCATTAGGAAGCTAGAGATCTCGTCCGCGACCTTGTCATGTCTGCCGTAGGTCTTCCACTTCTCCCCTCAAACCGAGATGTTCGGTCTTGTCAACTCAAAATGTTTCAAATGAAATAATACATCGTAGAAATATAATTAATCACAAAAAGCTTAAATAAAAAGCATCATCGTATCATTTCAAACTCCTAGTCATTCTTCTAATTGAAACACAAATATTTACTTCATCCTAGGTTCTAGCTTATAAGATAAAAATTTAATAATAATCTTTACCTCTTTGGAGTTTTACAAGAAGCTTTTATTGTATAGTTTCGTTCTCGCCAACCTCAAACTACCGTACCGCGACCATCAAACAATTCACCAGAGTTTCGTCCCATTTATCCCACACAATACCAAACCTTGTAGTCAAATTTTGCCTTCAATCGATTTTTCAGTATCAAGGATCCACAAAACATGGATTCCTACAACACACAGTGTTACAGGAAACAATTTACTACACATAGGAACAAGATTTACCCTATTTTTTGTTACAGGGCTAATAACAAGAGTTTTTCTGACGGAAAACATCGTTTACCTACGCACGATAACAATACTTTCTATTCTTACGAATTAATGCGAGATCGTAAAAAATGTTTCCTCTTTTGCCCGCAGAATCACCGTGAAACATGAACGATTAACGCACGAGAGAGAAAAGGCTGAGATTTCTTCCTCAGAGTGACTTCAATTCACTTAGCTCGTTTTCGCATAGAAGCTTAATAGGGCACGTAGTTTGTAAAATCTATCAAAATAATTTTCCTCGTAGCTATGAACTCAAAAGTTGGATAATCTCTCAAGCATCAACGCAGAAGTGAAAAGTAATTCTAATCTTCACTGTAATACCCTTCCCAGAGGAGAGGATAACTTGAATTTTTCTGAAGGCTGCTAGCGACTGAGGTTAACTATTTCAAGAAAACGTATTGAATGATATTGCTGTTTTAGAACAAAATATAATATTAACATTACAATTCAAAGTAAAATGTTCTTCCCTTAGTCCTATATTCTTTAAACATTTTATTCTTTCAAAAAGTTTTCTCGTATTATTCTTTCGTCAGATTGTAAGTACAAGCAAAACTAATCCAAATTATATCATTAGGTACTTTAAACGGCAAAAAGGCACATGTGTATTGTGAAGTGCATATGCGTCAAGTTTCACGTATGCGTCGTTAAACTTCATGCAGGCAGTGTTATGTGAAAATGCAGCGTGTGGACGTGGCCTTCAAGGCTAGAGAGCGGTGGCGCAGCCGCCCCGCGAGGTCCATTAAGTTAGCGTAGCAAAGTTTACAAAATACTAGAAATTAATCTCAATAGTTATTGCTATTTGGTGGGTTCTAATTGGTGACGCAAAAAAATGTCGCTCTTCATGTCATCCCGATAAACAAAGTTTGCTAACATGATATCAAGTTAGCCCGATAATTATAAAGAAATCATGATATTACAGAGAAAAACAAAAGTAAATACTTGGAAAACTGTCACTTTTTGTTGCTGATTAGTTGCACAAAAATAATATTTGTCACCTTTAGAGATAAATAAAAATAAATACTTGGAAAACTGTCGCTTTTTGTTGCTAATTAGTTGCACAGAAATAATATTTGTCACCTTAAAACAATTACCGGATGTGGGAAATTTCGCATAATATATTGTTTTCTTGTAGTAATTGTCGGGGTTATTTGATACCAAGTTTGCAGAAATTGTATATCGGGTTGACATAAGAGCGACAAATTTTTATTTTGCGTAACAAATTAGCAACAGGAAAGCGACACATTTTTAGAATAATTTTCAGTGTTTTCGAAAACCTAGCTACCGTAACTTTAAGGACATCTTTCTTTCCCCTCCTCAATAGTGAAGGCGGGAATTTACTATATACAAAGGTGTTCAATTGAGCCACTGTCTTTCGGCATAAGCAGCTAGAGGGGAGGGGGTCAAACAGCTAAAAATACATGCACTTCGCATGCCTAACTGACGGGTAAGTAAGAAATGTTATCTTAAAATTGGGACATGTTTTTTTTTTGATGGGTTAGATTTTTTCTTATATAGACGCATCAGTTGTACTTGCTAAATCTATACTAATAAAAGTGAATTCAACGACGTGTAACCGACATCGATACCACAAAAAGTAGCTTATGAATAGATATGAAATTTTTCAAGGTTCTTCTTCAGGATTGTAGCGGTTTCCTTGTATAGTTTGATAAAGCCTAACACAACTCAAATGCGGAAAATGAATAATTTAAGTAATATGATGGTAGATGCACCGCAACTATTTTTCCCCGCTCGCTTACAGCACACGGTTCCTAATATATTCCGCCAGAGTCCAGTAGTGCTGCAGCAATGCTGGTACCTAATTTATTGGCGGGCGGTACATAATTTTTTTTTAATTATGAAATGGCAATGCGTTGTAAAATAAATGAAAAAATATAGTATTATATTAAAATTTGAACCAATTACGTTAATAATATTAAACGCCGTGGTTTATACAAAATTGATCTTTTCCCTCATTCCCAAGGATTAAATATGAAGAAAGTCAGGGCAACGCCGGATATTTCGCTAGTACGAGTATTATATACATAAACAATCTTTCAACACAATCACTCCCACTCCACTATTCTTGATGTCTTCTGTTCCCCACTGCACTAACTTGACACCGGTAGCGGTAGCTCAGTGCATCAACTAATGTCACTGCAGCGCCTTTGACCGGGAGGTCCTAGGTTCGAGTCCTGACGGCGGCAGGATTTTCGACACGAGCTTTTCAGCTAGGCGAATTCAGTCGCTGTCTAGAGAAAAATTGTAGCGGCAGGCTGCTCTGGTCGGTAGATTTCCGTGGCTTCTCCGATCAACACTAGGCGAATGCCGGAGCAGTACCCTACCAAATGGGCCACGAACCGGCATTCGCCTGGTTTACGTCCCTCTGCCTGCGGAGTGTGTGCGGGGGCGCAGGTCGTGGTAATTGCGGCCGCCCCCGAGGCGCGGGGCGGCGCGGCCGTGTCCCGCCGCATCTGGCCCGCGTTCTCAGGCGCCCGCCGCTCCCGCAGCCCCGACATCTGGCGCTGGCCGGATTATCCGTGGGACGGCCTGCCGCCCACCTGTCGGCGCAGGTACCCGCCCACCGCCCGGAAACACGACCCGCGGCTCCCGCCTCCGCCCGGCCCTCGTGGCTCTTCTCGCTGGGATTCAACGACGTTTGCAGGGCGTATACCGACTGCATCCCGCGGCTAACTTTTCCTAAGCCGATTACCTACCTCCCCAAAAAGAGATAGCCCGACTGCATCCCGAGGGCAACTTTTGCGAGTCGTTTACCTACCTCTTTACTGCGTTTGTGTAAAGCTTCATATCTGTTACAGTAAAATTTGCTCAATGAGAAATCTCAAGGGACCGAAATTTTTCACGTGTCAAGCAAGATTTCCTATTTAGCTTTGACAGGTCGGGAATCAAATGTAGTAAGTCATGCAGGGTGATATCATTCCAAAAGATTGTAATGAAACAACTTACAAATGAGGGCTTTGAAAACGAACACATTGACAAAATAAGTGCATGGTCATATCCTGCAGTTACGGTGTCAGCAGTAGCCAAGCTGTAGTTGTCAAAGTCTTTCCCTCTCATAGTAATCTCTCTATAGTGAACTAGGGTCTGTGTGGTTGAAGTGGTGGAAAGAGCTGCGCCGGCGCAAGCGGTGGTAGCCAGGCCCTGGCGGCGACGGTTACAACAGTGTAGCAGTGGAAACGTAGCTGAATTCAGGGTTGAATTGCTGCGGCGACAGAGGTGACCGACTGGAAAGAATACGGATCTTCCGGAGTTTACAACTTCTTATGTTTCTCGATAGCACCTCCTTTCCCTGTTCTTTCACACGACACTAGAATGCTTGGCGCCAGGAGGCTCCTGAAATTCTATACTATCCGTGCTGGGTTTGTAACTTGCACTCTTAAACGGGACATTCAAGGTTGAGTGTTGAGATGCACATACTTTTGTATTGGTTACCATGAGAAGCAGAAATCATTAAACGGAAATATACAAGTATATACTAAACCTTGTATTATTTTATATTCGAATTAACCTTTTCAATGGTAAATGGGCGTTTCATGATCTATGTTAAATTAAAACTATAAATTAAAAAATATCGAACGCCGTTTAAAGTTTATCATATTTATTAAGCGAAGGGACTGTATTCAAAATCTGTACCATATTATTGACGCTATTGTTCACCGGAATGTCATAGTACACCTACCGAAATCTTATTTTAATCACCAACACAGACTCATATTTTTTTGTAGCTCGTAAGTAGAATGCTCACTTACATGTTCAAGTCACATAATTTCCTAAGAGTATAATCACTGAAAATTATAGAACATTTTCTTAAGTATCTGTAATTTATTGAACATTCGAGCAATTATTTACTAATGAATAAGAAATTCTTACTGACCGTCGATTCATCAATTGCCTTCATTTTCCTTCTTCCGTCATTTATCCTTGAATGGAGATCTGTCGCACAAATTTCTAATTCCTTTCACATATCAAGCCACATCACTTAGAGCATGCGGAGTTCACATACAACTAGCCCCTGGTTCACATAACGCAGCACAATGGTGTAAATCAAGAAAAAGTGGACAAAACTGCAAATCTATTGAGTTTACAAGGGGTTTTATGTATCGAATTTTGAGCATTTTCAAGAGGAAAGAGGTAAGTGTGGATAGCAAAATAAAACTAATTTTGGTCAACATTTTCCACTTTTCTCTCCCTTTTCACCTCGAGATTCGCTCAATACAAGACGGACTTGCTTCACCTATCATAGAAGTAAACAATGTTCGTGCTCTCCAGTTAGATAAAAATCTTATACTTGTGTAACTCTAGATCTGTTGGGATGTGTATGTCACTTCCTCAGTGAACAATCCTTATTACTGATTTTTTTGATTCATTTTGTTTAACAAACCTCGTCTGCACATTATGCGCCACAAATAATATTTTTTCCACTGTATAACCCAATATTTTAAGGCAAGTACCATAAAAATGAACGAAATAAAGATATAATAAGTTGTGAAATTCGTTTTAATAAGGTAAAAATATTTTCATAATTGTATAAATTTGCTATATGAAAATTCAATGTCTTCGAATTATATCGAGTATCCTTCAACTGCAATTTTGAATATTTTTTTTTCAAAGCTCACCTTGTATTCTACATCAACCAACAGCAAGTGGATCCCATCAGTGTAAATCCGTTTAATTAAATTATCGAGCTTTCTTCTCAAAGCAGTGCCGGGCTTTGGAATGTGGAACTAGAGTGAGTTGGCTCTGTCGGATACCACAGAGAATATAATTTCATAGTTATTTATTTCCTTTCATCGAAAATCAGTGTACGTTATTCCTATTTTTCCCATCTCGTATCAGCAATTTTGAACTTTTGAGTTTTTCAAAGCTACAACAACAGTGACAACCTCGTGTCTTTACAAAACACAGTTCACTTACACAGACTTACTTGTACTGCACTACCAGACACGTCTAGAGACCACACGGAAGCTTAGAGCCTTTCCCCTATCGCGGTGCCCTGCTGGTCCGACGAGTATGTTGGTGGCGGATCTCCCTATCCAGCGAGGGAAGATCACCGCCCCTTACGTCAATAAAAGCTTGCTCCGCACTTACGGGACTAATGACCTTAGTAGTTTACGCGCCCGGAATCACTAATCAATAAAATTCTACATTTCCGATTCCTTTCCATTTACGGCTACGGTCACAGTGCAGCCGAAATATCGGTCGGTCGCTACTGGACGACTGTGAACGAAATTGTCCGACTTATTTCATCCGAAAAGAACCCGAATGTTGCATTTGAAGTAGTCCAAATATTCCCATTATTCCGCGGTTTATTGTTTCAAACATTTGCGAGAATCTCGCCCAAGACCATCTACAAGTATGGCAAGAAGTCTTGGTATTATAGATGGCCGTGACTCCCTAGCTGATTTCAGGCGAATGGAAACGACAAAATCAAACGAATCAGATCTTCGTCCGACAGTTGATGTTTCCGGACGCCATCGGAAGAGGCCATTCGGGTTCAACATGAACATTTCCACTTGGTTAGTTGGTTGGTTGGTTGTTAGTGATTCCGGGCGCGTCAACAGCTTAGGTTATTAGTCCCGTAAGTGCAGTGCATGTTTTCCCTCGGGAGATAGTGTTGATCTTACCGCGCTGGATGGCGAGATCCGGCGCCGACCTACCGTCGGCTACCGTGGTTTCCCCCTAACCAGGACTCTCCCACCAGCGGGGCACCGTCGCAGACGGGACAAGCTCTAAGCTCCCGACCGGCCTCCCAGAATAAGTGGTAGTGTAGTGCATGTTAGTGTAAGTGAGTGTGTAAGGGGAGAGGATAGGACAAGGAAGAAAAAGGAAAGATCGCGCGCGTTCCGTGGCCCGTTTGGTAGGGTACTGCTCCGGCATTCGCCTAGTGTTGATCGGAGAAACCACGGAAAACTACCGATCAGAGCAGCGGGCCGCTAGAATTCTCCTCCAGACAGCGACTGAATTCGACCTAGCTGAAAAGCTAGTGTCGAAAATCCTGCCGCCGTCAGGACTCGAACCTAGGACCTCCCGGTCAGAGGCGCTGCAGTGAGTGTAAGTGTGTGTGTAAGGGGAGAGGATACGACAAGGAAGAGGAAAGAAAGATCGCGCGCGGTCCATGGCCCGCTTTTTACGGTACTGCTAACATTTCCACTTACTACCATGCGTTTGAACGAATCGGCCACATCGGACGGAAACGTCCGACGTCAGCCGTCCGAAATTTTGGAAAAATCGACTTAATCGAGTGTTATTGGCCACGCGCTCCCTCCCAGCGGAGCACAGTGCGGGATGCGCGCGAGGGGAGCGGGCGGGGAGGCGCGTCGCGGGTCGCCGCGCGCGATTAGCGTTGCGGGCCGGTTTACGCGCGCGCCCCGGCCGCCTGCGAATCGCCTGCTTGCGGCCGCAGGAGGCCGAGGAAGCGCGGGAACGACACACGCTGGCGCCGGCTAGCGATGGCAACGAAACATCCATGTTTTCAACCCTTAAGGAGGCGCGCGAGCTATACTCACGTAAATGGGCGAGCGGCGTACAGAGTACGCTGTTTCTTTTGCTAGATGTAGAGCTACTAAAAGGTAACTAAATACTTTAAAATATTATATTTATTACACTAAAATATTTTATGTATACCATCATTATAAACGACCCTTTTGATACCCCGAATCGTGCATAATCCAGTATTTTATTGCACGCTACATGACGTCATCACCATTATTAAACGCGACATGACGTCATCACACATTCAGCCAATAGTAGCGAGAGAATCGTGGGAGGTAGAAGAAGACGGAACAGCCGACCACCGTTTTCTCGCACGGATGTCAACAATGCCATCTTGAATTTCATTTCCAGAGGGCGTTGGATGTCAAGCACCCGAGACGTCAGAAGAAAGTTGATTCGCGAAATTAAGTTTGATTCTCTTGTAAATTTATAATGCTGTTATACAAAAATAGCGTATGAACTCGTTTATAATGTTGCTTTATTGCATTCGTACAAATTTGAAAACTCGCTCCCAACGTCGCTCGTTTTCAAAAATGTACTCATGCAATAAAGCTTAACATTATAAACTAATTCATAAACTACTATTATTCGAAGATTTCCTTATTGCACAATTTTTTAACAAACAAAAATATAGGCAAAATTAGTTGATACCTTTACAAGATTTCAGCCTACTAGAAAGCCTAGAAAATTTGCTTTTCAAGGGCGTGGTTTTCCACTTTGTTTTTAATTGTAATTGTTTCTTACGACAAGATCTATTGTGTTTGAAAATAATTTTAGAAAGGTATTCTTGGCTGTTTTCAGATCGCTATTGCTATCGCTATCACTGTTGTAGCGTGATGTGCATACGTCTACTTCAGATTTACTGTTACGATAGGACATTTGTACATTTTCCGGTTCATTATCTCATGAATCGTCGTCGATCTGTTCTTCCAAATGTGATTCCATCCCAAAATTTGTGTCTAGAAGAGCGCTAGTATTGCTATGCGTACTTTCTACAAAAAAATTTTAAAGAATCAAATTACATAACTAGGCGCGTGGCGTTCAGAATACACCTAAATGCACGAGAAAAGGAAAAAACTCGCACACAGCTTACCGAACACAAATAAAAATACGAACTGACTAACAATCGGCTTTTCGACCGATTGTTAGTTTCCAGCTTTTCGGAATTTTAGGAAAGATAAGCTCAGAAAAAAAGTGTGGCGTACTCAGTACATTAGTAGTACATAGTATTATTTACAGTCGATAATATTTTTTAGAGATGAGTACTATTAGCATGCTGGTAACCAAACAATAAAATATATCTCTTTTACGTACTGTAATTAAAAATGGATATGAATATGGCATGTTTATTAGTATGTAATTAAAGCATCGATGTTTTAAACATTGATGTTTTCATCGACATTCACAACCTTTCAGCGATGTATCGAATCATCGATGTATCGATGTTTTGGTAAAATTTGCCATGACTACCGCCAACGCGTTGAATTAACTGCTACAAAAAAGAGATGTTTTATTACATTTTATAATAAATTTTATTAACAGAACTCTTTTCAGATTTCTCATAATCAAAACTTGATGATGTAGACAATTATCGTGAGTATTTGATACTGACAACTTAAGTTCAAATTCCAGTTAAATCGGGAGTTCGAAGGTCAACTAAAGTAGTGATATAAAAGGAGCACACATTTTTGGAGAATTCTATTACAACTGGGATAGCTTTTATCCGTTTTATTACGATTAATTCCAGATGGAAGCCGGAAGGGAATCAGAGGACTCCTGACAACATGCGGTCATTTCTTCACCCTACCCTCCTTTCGTATTCTTCAACATCTACTCCACCATCACAAGCTGACACATGCAAAGGGGAAACCACATGAGATGATTTAGCTCCTGATCAACAAGAAAAGAGTAAGATTGTAATTCTGTATGATCTTCAAATAAGTTTTAAATAACATGCAGGTGGGTGTGCATGAGCACCATTACAATTTTACAATAATGCAAGTCTACGTCACTTACATCTCACAAGCAACATTCAAATACTCGTTTGCGAGTTATTAGGATAAGATAGTGAGCTCTTAGGACAGAATTGTATTAAAATGGACCTTTTGTAGAAAAATAAATCTTTAAAATGTACAAAATTCTAAAATATTCTAAATTCTTTGTGCAAATATTCCTTCAATGAAAATTCGTTGCTGAACTTGTACTTTATCGATAACATTTGGCTCTTTACTAAACTATGAAATGTTAACACAACCCAAAAGCTCGAATTCCAAAAGTAATGTCAGTGGCCTTAAACTCACTGCACAAAGCCGGTGGATGATTTGGCATGTTAATCACATAACGCAGTCATGACACCAATTAACGCCAATTATCTTAACTCACAAAACCGCGCTACGTGAGTCATCCTCCCACAAACGATGTTAGCGTGGAACTTCGAACAATGCTCTCCCAACTTTTTACTCAACTTCTCGGAAAAGAAATTAGCGAGGTCATCCCATATTTCTAAGTATTTCTGTCGAAACTACCTCTAGTTCATTGGTGATGTAAATGCGGCAGAAACTTTTCGAGATAACAGTAATGGAGCAATTCAATCGCGGATGCTCGATGTATTGCAGCCCAACAATCGGAAACAATCAAATAAATGAAAGTGCCAAATCCTATCAAGTACTTTTACATCCCAGTGTCATTAATCGAACCCGACACTATACTCAAGCATATAAAATGCGATTCGGAATCGCGAAAATTCCTCATGCAATTTAGTTTCTTACTCGCGATCCCAGGCACGGTTGCCAGATGCAATAGTATGAATTATGGAATGGAGGAAATAAAATTATAGTACATGTCACGGTGGAAATGTACAAAATTGTGGTATGATTATGGTACATTTTGTAGATGTATATGCTTTTATATGATATTACACAACACAAATTTACACTATATGATCAAAGGTGTACATGGAAACTAACGCCAAGATCACAGCCGTCTGTGATGTTGGAGGAAAACTGGAATGTCATGGGTGAGATAAATGGTTCACAAGTTAAAGTAAGAGGGAGCGATGATTAATATCCAATCTTACTTTTAGTAGAAAATCAGTAATATTTCACCTATTTTTTTTAATTATTAAAAGCTATTACGGTACAATGATGGTATTAAGGTACATTTTTTGGGGGGGGGTGTAAATTACGTAACGATTCCATAATTACGGTAGGATCTGGCAACCCTGATCCCAGGGTCCTTCACCACAGCGGCGAAGCTCTTTGCGTGGCGGGCGGGCCACAATTAAAGACTGCCCACGTTTTAGATAAGTAAAGCGGCCATTGCGGTGCTCAAGGGGCCACGCCTCGCAGCCGCTAAGTGGCGAAAGATGTCTATTAATAAGCTTAATGGCGCACTATGTTGCGCGGGCGACGCGCTCGTGTTCATTCCGCCCCGCCCCGCCCCACCCCGCCCCACCCGCCCCGCACCTCCCCGCCTCGCAACGCCTCGCTCCGCCCCGCCCGCCCCACCCCACCCCGCCCACCCGCCCCGCCCGCCCCGCACCGCCCCGCCCCCCCACCCCACCCGCCCCGCCCGGCCCGCCGCCCCGCCCAGCCCCGCCGTGACCCGCGCGCGCCATGACGGGCGCTGCGACGGCGCGGGGCGCGCGGGCGAAGGAAATTTCGCTGATGGGCAGGAGGCCTTGGGGCCGCACGCCCCCGCGGCTCTCCGCTTCACCGAGGGTTTATGTGGAGAACGAGACATAAAATGTCTCTTTTCGGAAACCGTGCTTCCCTGAGTTACTCCGATGAAATACAGTGAACTCCGGTTATAATAAACTTCTGAGGACTTACAATTTTGGTTCACTACATCCGAAGTTCACTGTATCCGATGATGTCAAAATTAAATATAATTTCTTCATAACGATTGATTTTATTAATATACAGATACAGCAAAATATATTAAAAGCACGAACTGAAAATTTCAATCTTTATTTATCCTTAAAAATCAATTATTTTCAATTGCTTGCTTCGAAATTGTTTATTAGTAATTTTTGTATGCCTTTCTCCAGAGTTCGTGCTCTCTCCATGCTTGAGTCTGAACTGTTCTCTGTGTGTAAGTATCATAATGCAGTCTCGATATCCTTCAATTCCTCTTCCACTATTGGAACACTGTCCCATTCTCCGAAAGCCTTTTTATTACCGAATAACATGCGAGATGATTTCGGTAGCGGTACAGCGCAGGCGGCTCATGAAACTGATCGCTTTTCCGCGCGGCACGGCGGATATTGTCAGCCTGTGTCAGTCGCGTACTTCCGCTCGCCTACGAGCTTTATCTCGCGGAATATCAAGAAACATCAAGATTCAAACTGAAGCTAGCAATTGCGCGTCGCCGCTGCCAGTAGCAGCCCACGCCCACCCCTTTGTTTCCGCAGTGAAACTGAGTGACATAAGGTGAGGTACCCATTCCGGGTCCGCTACCTTCATCTTAGGGGAGACTTTTTCGATTATGACTTTTGACCGACGAAATTTTTTTCATGCTGCCTAGTGTTGGAATTTGTGGCACTGAGGCAATATATTATTTTCCAGGAGGGAAGTAATTTCCAGGACGTTGTGTTTTCTGCATTCACTATAGTCGAGGTTCAGGAATACTATAACCGAATCTTTTTATGCGTAATTGTAATGTAAGTGAAACGGTCGATAATGTCTACATAATACCAATACCCGCAGCAATGAAAATTGACTATTTAAATACGGAGACAAGAGAAACAAATTTATGCAATTTCAAATCCGTTACGTTCTTTCCCATCGCATCTCGTCGCATACCTCGAAATTACCTTTCACTTTGAAGCACAGAAATATCTGAAAAAAAATAGATATATCATTTAATAACACTCCTTGATTTTTCAACATTTCCTCTTTAAATAGAAAGTCTAAACATCAGCATTACTTCACCTACACATCAGCATTAAGATAAATCTTCAACCTTCATAGTGCACTTCCCAGCCTGCTTAATAGCTTATTTATTTAATATTCCGTGTTAAATTATGAGTTCTTTCTTTTTGATATTGCCATTTTAAATGATCCAAACACGATGAAAGGATCACAAACTATAATTCATTCTCTGACGTTATAAACATTTATAGCCGATCGTTTTGGTTACATTCGCATTCACAGAACTTTTACGACAATCTCTCTGGAATCACCAACTTAATAATCAACGACCTCGTCATTCCGTGAACCTCCCGCACAGCCACAGAGAGCGTTGACCAGGCAGCGAGAGGTCGAAGGCGACCTCCGCGTTTGTGTCGTTACAATCCCGTCCTGGGGGCAAATTTCGCGGAAGGAATGCCGCATGTATTCCGATACTTATCCAGGTCAAAGAGACGTGAGTGCTCTCTCTCCTTAAATAATAAGACACGAAATTATTACAAAAGCAGCTCGTCAGCCAATTTGCCGGCTCCGCCGCGCGGAAAGAGCGCGTGGCGCGGGGGCGGGCGGGGGTGGGCGGCGGCGGGGGGCGGGGCGCGGGTGGGGCCGCGCAGGGTATGCAAAGCGGCGTTTGTTAGAGCGGCGGCTGTCGGCGCCATGGGAAGATTTCGAAGGCGGGCGGCTGTGTGGGCGGGAGGGATCTCGTTTGGCGGAGGGCAGGCGCGCCCGCGGAAAATGCATGCGGTGGCGAGCGCGACCGTTGGAATCGATTTGTTTTGCTGAGCACGCGCTTCGTCTCGGCCGTGGCGGCGGCGAGTGGTGCACACGAGTAACGGAAACGCGCCGGGCATGACGCGCGGAAGACAAGGCGCGGGCGTGAGGGCGGGCGGGCGGGGGGGTGCCCGGGGGGGGGGGGGGGGGGGGGGCTGGCGGGCGAGCAGACGAGCAGGCGAGCGGGCAGGCGGTCGGGCGGGCGGGCGGGCGGGCGGGCGGGCGGGCGGGCGGTCGGGCGGTCGGGCGGTCGGGCGAGCGGGCGGGCGGGCGGGCGGGCGGGCGGGCGGGCGGGCGGGCGGGGGGGGGGGCGGGCGGGCGGGCGGGCGGGGGGGCGGGCGGGCGGGCGGGCGGGCGGGCGGGCGGGCGGGCGGGCGGGCGGGCGGGCGGGCGGGCGGGCGGGCGGGCGGGCGGGCGGCGGGCGGGCGGGCGGGCGGGCGGGCGGGCGGGCGGGCGGGCGCGCTGGGGCGGGCGGGCGGGCGGGCGGGCGGGCGGGCGGGCGGGCGGGCGGGCGGGCGGGCGGGCGGGCGGGCGGGCGGGCGGGCGGGCGGGCGGGCGGGCGGGCGGGCGGGCGGGCGAGGCGGGCGGGCGGGCGGGCGGGCGGGCGGGGGGGCGGGCGGGCGGGCGAGCGGGCGGGCGGGCAGGCGGGCGGGCAGGCGGGCGGGCGAGCAAGCGAGCAGGCGCGCTGGTCTGCCTGCCTGACCCGGATCGCCGACGGTCGTGGAAATTTCTCACATACGGGACGAGTCGAGAAGGGACGGGACGGCACCCGGTGCGGCCGTGCTCGGCCTCCCGCGCAGACCCCTTTATTGAGGAAGTGGGCGCTACTTTCAATTGCCTCCCCGAGCGTCGTTACCCGCCCGTCGTGACGGCCGGCCCCCGGCCGGCCCCCGCTCGCGTTTCACTTGTTTTTCGCAACAATCGCCCACCCCGCCCCCACCTTTACCCCGACCGCCGCCGGCGCCGCTGCGCGTCCACCTGCCTCGCTCTTTCGTCACCCGCGGTCCTTCCCTGCTCGGCAGGGCATTACTACGGGTTCTGTTGCGTGTCTTCCTCCCCGTAGCTTCCCTTCCGCTTTTTTATGATGCTTCGTTTCGTCTGCACCCGAAAGGAATCCAGATCATCCGGTAGTTAACATTTTGTACTACATGGTTCATGTGAGGAATCAGACCTCGGCTGTAGACCTGGGGCGAATCCAGAAAGTGTTTCGGGGAACAAAGTCAGTATGGGACCCCCTTTAAGATTTTTGAAATAATAAAAAAGTGAAAAATTGCAAGTTTTGAATTTAAAAATTACTACAATTATAATAGAAATTTTCATTTAGATGTTATGCGATTGATAATTGTGGTAATTGTTTTGAATTAAGAGTGGTAATTGTTTTGAATTAATTAGCAAACGTAATGGAAAAATAGGAGAATTCAAATATAGGACAAGGAATCTGTGACAGGACCACTCTTTACTTGTAATTTCTAAACACGAAAACATTCAACGAAAGTTCCTTGTGTGAAAAAAGGGTGATAGAAATATATTTTTATTTTAATGTATAAAAAAGAATTTCATCAATTGACGACATCAATCCGCTCTTGTTTTCGTGTTTCTTCGCGTATTTTCCTCTTCCCCTCATCACATTATTTTCATCTAACTTTGTAATCCATTCTTCCTCCTTTCTGCAAAACCTCGTCCCTCATTAAATACCTCGAGTGAATCACCCTTAAACATCCATCTTTCAAACGTCCCTAAACGTCCTCGTGACGCAAACTTCACAGCACTCATCATCTTTGTCAACCTTTCTATGACTACACTGTCATCATTATGGACATTATCGTCAACATTCTGAAGCAAACAACATCAACACGCTCGCTCGTTTCAGACGTCGCTCTCCACGACTTCAGCACTCTCTCGCGTCGGTCGCTGATCGCCCCCTCCCATCCCCGGTGTCGTGCGTGCTTGGCGGCGGTGGAGGCGGCGGAGACCGCGGTCGCGCAGGTCGCGCGCCACCGCCCACAGCGCCCGTCCAGCACGTCACGCCCAGCGCCCACTGCCACACCCACGCCGACCGCCACTGCTCCGCACCCCACACCGCCCACCGCCCAGCCCGCCACCGCCACCGTCCACCGCCCACGCCCACTGCTCACCACCCACCGCCGACCGCCCACCGCCCACCGCCCACCCCCACCACCCACCGCCACCGCCCACGCCCACCGTCCACCGCCCACCGCCACCGCCCAACGCCCACGCCACCACCCACCGCCGACCGCCCACCGCCCACCGCCCCCACCCACCACCCCCGCCCACCGCCCCACCGCCGCACCGCCCACCCCCACCGTCCACCGCCCACCGCCACCGCCCACGCCCACCGCCACCACCCCACCGACCGCCAGCCCACTGCCCCCCGCCCACCACCACCCCACCACCGCCCACCGCCCACCGCCCACCGCCCACCGTCCACCGCCCACCGTCCACCGCCCAACGCCCACTGCTCACCACCCACCGCCGACCGCCCACTGCCCACCGCCCACCACCCACCGCCCACCGCCCACCGCCCACCGCCCACCGCCCACCGCCCACCGCCCACCGCCCACCGTCCACCGCCCAACGCCCACTGCTCACCACCCACCGCCGACCGCCCACTGCCCCGTCCACCACCACCACCCACCGCCCACCGCCCACCGCCCACCGTCCACCGTCCACCGCCCACCGTCCACCGCCCAACGCCCACTGCTCACCACCCACCGCCGACCACCCACCGCCCACGGCCCCCCCCCACCCCCCACCGCCCACCGCCCACCGCCCACCGCTCACCGCCACCACCCACTGTCCACCGCCCACTGTCCGCCGCCCGCCGTCTGCCGTCCACCGCCCACCACACACTGCCCACCGCCCACCGCTCACTGCCCAACGCCCACCGCCCAGTGCCAAACGCCCATCACCTACCACCCCCGCCCACTGCCCATGCCCGCAGCGCGCCTCCCGCCACCCTCCGCTCCCCTTCAACGTCCACCACCCACCGCCCACCGCCCACCGCCCACCGCCCACCGTTCAACGTCCACCACCCACCGCCCACCGCCCACCGCCCCGGCGTGGACGTGCGGGCGACGTTCAGAACAGTTAGTCCCGTGTAGAGCGAGCCGCGTTGCTCCTCCGCGCATCGGAATGGATTCCGCATTGTTCTGTCGGAGGCATCCAGGAACTGCGGCGGCGGCGGCGACCGATGGCTTTACGATGTGGGGACGCGGGCGCCGTAAATCGATGCGAGCGGGCAGGGACCGCGACGGGGGAGGAGCTGATGCCGACGCAGCGGAGCAGTTGACGATGTCACTGGTGGGGAAGGGAATGCTGACGGTTAACTGTGTCGTGAGAAGAGGTTTATATAAATTGGGATGATGATATGGATGTGAGTGGGTAAAACAAGGAAGTGGCAGTAGTGTGGTGGAAGGAAGTGTAGGAAAATTGTATTAGCTCTGCAGCATGGTATGTACTATAATCACTGCAATGGAACGAGAACATTTAGTCAGACTTTTGACGTTTCCTAATATTATTAAACTACATTTTGTTACTTACATTAATACACTTACGAGTTGATGATTTTAGAGAAATAATAATAATAATAATAATAATAATAATATTAATAATAATAATAATAATAATAATAATAACAACAACAACAATATTGAGCAAAACGACCAAACAAACAGAGCACATTTTATTTTTCTACTAATAAGTATGATAGTACGTTTGTCTGGTCGTTTTGCTCAATATATGAAAGTAATTTAAAAGACAAAAATTCACTGCATTAACAATACATTGGGTGCAAAGAATATTCATGAATTAGTAGGTCTCAGCACAGGAGCGCTCATACAACATTTAGGAAAAGTAGATTTAACTACATTTAACACATAAAACCCGATACAAATTTGAAACCGAATAGTTGTGTGAAAAAACAGATTTTTTTTTAACATTCGTTAAGAAATGGAATATAAATTTAAGAGATACCATTAGAGACATGACAGACATGTCATGACAGAAGAATACGATTATGCACAATAAAAGAAATGACAAAAGTAGGGGCAATGACGAGGGCAACGAGGCGAGAGAGATAAAGTGCAACGCAGATCCAGCGCGGCGAACTGTATGAGGGAAGATGACGACGGAAGCGAGGGGAAAAACTGCGAAGGGGACTCACAAAGCAAGTTGATACAGTGGTGCTGATAATGAAAGACATATCGGTGAAAGAAAAAAGGACAAAAAAAGGGTGACAGAATGAAGAGACTACCCTAAAGTGGAAACAAAGCAACGTAATGAGCAACGCTGGCGACCTGCGAAAGAAACTTGATAGTATTGTATTGAAGACATAATAATATTGTATGGGAGCAGTTTACCCAATCCATAACAAAAACATTAAAAGCAAAAGACAAATCCGTTGAAAAACATCTCAGTTTCTAATACAATCAGCAGCCGGTACATTTTACCAAGCGGAACATGAAATGAGAATCACTAATGCATTTCAAGCGCCTTGAGGTAACGGGAACTTGATTTGTTTGCGACACAATGACAGAAATTGCACTGTAAGCGATTTAAGTGCAAAATACGCATAATGTGACGTATGTGGAAACGGACAGAAAATGTAGAATGACAGTAAGTCTCCCGTTACAAGTGCCTCACTGTCGTGCGAGTGTTCAATTTAGAGAGTATCCGAAATAAAGTGTTTCCTAACTGAAGGATTTTTACTGCGTCGTATAAAACGTACTGTGTACGACCAGATATGACTGTGGTGGTTGAGTTCAGCAACTTGTAACAGAAACAGAAGGACACAAAGATCGAATAGCATATGAGAAGTGATCTGAGGCAACTGGCATTACCAATTCAGACTGCAAATTATGGCAAGTGAGTAACGATATGGTTGACATTAACGCTTTTGCATCGTTTGTCGGTAAAGGGAACTTGATTTGTTGGTAACAGAACGGCAGTGACTGCATATGAGATCAATTTCAGTGCAAAGTAACTTCTCTGGAAGCGGAGTAAGGATTTTATCGCAAGTAGTAATCCACCGATAGCCCGCCATATGAGAATTCGTAGAGCTGTCCCAACTGTCTGTATCAGTTAAGTATGCAGTACCGTGGCAATGGCAATGTTCAATCTTCGGAATACAACCAATCCATGTCAATAACACGAGTTAGGAGCACAAAAAAAAACAAGGGATGAGTCAATTGAGACAGTTGATATCTGGTTCTTTTTCTATTAGACGCTTTTATTTAGTTTTTATAAACGAAGAAGAATGGATGAAATTCAATAATAATAATAATAATAATAATAATAATAATAATAATAATAATAATAATAAATACAAAATATTTTATGTTCAATCATTTACAGGGTTACCAGATGGCTTTGAGGGCCTCTTCGTCAACGGTAATACAATTCCCAAAATTTTCAGATTAAAAAAGAAAAAATTAAAAGTTCAACTTTTAAAATTTGACCCACCTTGTTTCTTCTAAACGCACTCCTATGACGATAAAACAGAAATTTGTGAGCAATGAACAAAATTGTCAACTGTCAACTTTATCATTTTTACTAATTATTTTAATATAAAATAGATTGTACATTTACTTTGTAGCGAATTTAAAAATGAAAGAAACTGAAAGAATTGACATTCTGGACACGGTCAGCACGTTATGGCAAGCGAGTGACGGAATGGCTGCCATGATCACCTTTCCATTATTTATTTCGTGAGGGATTGCTCTTGAAGTGCGGAATCTGAGTATGGTGGGTGTGTGCAGCGACGATGGCGACTGATGACACAGACCGCCAATGGCACGCTCGTGTAGTGTGATGTAGAGCTCTGTATGTTGACTGTTTCTGGGCACAGCAACTGCTATGATCTGATGATTCTGTCTATCTAGATCTATGATTTTTGCACTTCGATATATGATTCGATCTTCGATCTATAATTCTGGGCACAGCAACTGCATAGCAACTGCACAGCATCTGCTATGATCGCGTTAGTGTAGTGCATGGAGCTATGAATACATGGAGGTGTCGTTACCAACCTCTTCCGTGTTCGAAAAGTGAAGCCAGTCCGCCTTAATGGTGGGTTTAAAACACGTCTGTCAAACTAATACCTTCTGACATTACAGGCCTAACAATATGCTGCTTGTGACGTAGGAGTATGTAGGTGTGGTGGAAATTTTGAAAATTTGATGTAACTACAAATTCCAACAAAAGTACACACGATAAAGAACTTCGTATCAAAATCATGTTTTTGGAAATGAGCCGAACATAACCTGCTGTAATTGGTACGCTACGAATTGTCTTTTCGTACAGCTCTAATCCACAATGCTCTATGCTTCGAATCTGCAGGAAATGTTTGAGAAAAAACTCATGAAAATTAACGAATAACATAAAACGTTACTAATGTTCTAAATTACATGGAAAAGCTACTTACTTGTGGAAAATAATTTCCGGTTTTCCCGTACGGTTTGTACAGCCGTTACACAAGTAACCATAATGAACAACAAGCTACCTATTCTGAACAAGGCTTTTAAATATTAAAAACGATGACAAACAACACAACTGAACATGAGCACAGCTACCAGCCACAGAGCACTCACAGGCAGTTTGTCTACGCTACAACCTTTCTGGACTCACCAATATGGCGAAGGTGTCTTTAAGTTTGTGACGTCATACCATCTCCCTATATTCATAGCTTCATGGTGTAGTGTATGTCTTATCGTAGGTGGGGGAGTTCCTCTCCCACTGGACGTGAGATTCGCTCCGGGCTACATGTCGACTTCGCGAATATCACCCCCCCGGGTATTACTCGCACACGTTTTCTAGAGCCCCGTAATACCTATTCCCACTCCTATACTAAAATTAGTTGAATGAAGAATAAATGATAGTAACGAGCGTTATAGACAAAATCTAATAACCAGAAATATTCGCTGCCATGAAATGGAAACTATTTTAGATCGTAGAGTGCTACAAATTTCATATAATATTCCTTTTGTCAAAATAACTAAACTCCCCACTCTTCTCGCAGTTAGCGATACAAGAGCTCAAGAAAACGTGCGCGGATAATGCCTCCCCTAGTGGGGCACCGCCCCAGCCGGGACAAGCTGTAATCTCCTCACAAGTACAGTATTGTAGTGCTAGTGTGTGCCTGTGTAAAAACGGAGATTATACAACAAGAAAGAGAAAGGAAAGATCGCGCGCGGTCCGTGGCCCGTTTGTTAGGCTTCGGCATTCGCCTGATGTTGATCGGAGACACCACGGAAAACTACCGATCAGAGCAGCCGGCCGATAGAATTCTCCGCTAGACACCGGTTGATTTCGACCTAGTTATCTAGCTACTGTCGGAAATCTGCCACCGTCTGGACTCTAAGCCTATGATCGCCCGGCCACTGCAGTGAGAGCCACAGTGAACTAACGCAACGGCGCCAGGCGTGACAAGAAAGAGAAAGAAAAGTTCCACCACCGTGGCCCGTTTGTTAAGGTACTGCTCCGTCATTCGCCTGGTGTTGATCGGAGAAACCACGGAAAACTACAGATCAGAGCAGCCGGCCGATAGAATTCTCCTGTAGACACCGGTTGAATTCCACCTAGCTACTGTCAAAAATCTGCCAGCGTCCGAACTCGAAACCTTTAGTCTCCCGGCCACTGCAGGGAGAGCGGCAGTGCTGTCTGTGAGCTAGCGCGGCCGGCGCCAGGCGTGGGAGTGCTGTGGGCGGCGCGGCGCGGCGCTGTCCGCAGACGCCGCGTCTCGCGGTGATGGATGACGTCACGCACGCGTCGCGGCGGCACCAGACCTGTTCCCGATCGAGGATCTTCGTTATTCCTCCGACCGCTTCCTCGCTCTCCACCACGAAGGCCTTTATTGCTCCTGCTGTGGGCAGGAGCAGGAGGAAAGGACTGCGACAAAAAAGTTCTTTCTGAAGAAATGAGGAGAAAGGATTCTTTTCGAACAAGCCACAAATTTAGTTACCGATTTTTATGGATGACATCACTTTCGAGAAGGAATGCTTTAATCAGCTGATCATTCGATAAAACGTCTTTTCTTCCCTGGGTCTGCTGAGAACTTGGTTAAAAATTGCCCTTAGATCTAATAAATGTGAAGTGTCTACAGAGAACAAAGTTACTACAAATTTGACTTGAAATACCCTAATTAGTTTTCGGAAACCGACAAAAAGCGCAGGAGAGTTATTTTGGTCTCTGAATACTATTCAAACACAGTAAATTATGCAATTGAAGGATTTTTTCTTTAATGAAGGGGAGGAATGTGAAGTTTAATTCAAAAGAACCTATGTAATTATAGCATTACGCCTCCCGCCTGCAATAAACTTACTAGCAGACATAATAAGTAAATATTATTTATTTTAATACAAGGATGTAAAACATTCTCACACTTCACTTAAGAATGAGATTTACGTAAGTAATTGCTGTGTTAAAACCGCAAAATATGGAAAACATTAATTGTGATAGCATTACTATGTGGAAATACAACAGAATCTGCGATATGTTATGCAAATCTAAAAGCTTCCCCTCCGAACCTGATTTCAAGTCAAATATAGTAGATACGGAAATTTTCTCAGAACACCTTACCAGACAATTCCTTCTTCTTTCTCTCTGTTCTCAGAAAATCAGAAGCAGTAGCACTAACACGAAGGGAACAAACAGCACAGCAGCTGCTTATGCCACATATCAGGTCTTTGAGGGTGGTTGTCGACTCGTGTATCACTTTCAAATTTGCAACTGTAATGGACACTTCCGACCTTCAGCAAACGGCAAATGCGGTTTTTCAACAGTGAGAAATTCACATTTATTTAGTAATGTTAGTAAAATTAAGTAACGCTCGAAATACTCACTGGCACACCATCAAAGGAACTCAAATAAATGGGGAAACAAAGTATATAAATGCACATATTTACGCACAAAATTAATGTAATGATTAATGGAAGAATTTAAGAATAATTTTAAATAATTGAAAAAGCAAAGAAATTATTTATTAATTGTAAGTTACTATGATCTACTATTAAAGTGAAATGCGAACAGCAAAAGTAGCTACTAATGCTATGTTTTCGTTACACTAAAAGAAACCAGAAGACCATAAAATCATAGATTAGAAAGACTGTCCGTCTGCCACACACGTAGACTTACTTCTGCGCCACCATTTATTGGCAAAATCTGTCGGGGCATCCAATTGTGTATCTTACTCAACCCACACTCGTTGATTGATTGATCGATTTTTTCGTGTTTCCGGGCACGTCAACTGCTTTGGTCATTAGTCCCGTTAGTGTAATGCATGTTTCTTCTCGGGAGATAGCGGTGATCTTCCCCCGCTGGATGGCGAGATCCGGCGCCGACCTACCGTCGGCTAGTGGAGTTTCCCCCTCTCCAGGACTCTCCCATCAGCGGGGCACCATCCCAGCCGGGACAAGCTCTAAGCTCCCAATCGGTCTCCCGGGATGTGTGGTAGTGTAGTGCATGTTAGTGTAAGTGTGTGTGTAAGGGGAGAGGATAGGACAAGGAAGAGGAAGGACAGATCGCGCGCGGTCTGTGGCCCGTTTGATAGGGTACTGCTCCGGCATTCGCCTTGTGTTGATCAGAGAAACCACGGAAAACTACCGATCAGAGCAGCCGGCCGCTAGAATTCACCACCAGACAGCGACTGAATTCGACCTAGCTGAAATGTGAGTGTCGAAAATCCTGCCACCGTCAGGACTCGAACCTAGGACCTCCCGGTCAGAGGTGCTGCAGTGACATCAGTTGATGCACTGAGCTACCGCCCCCGGTCCCACTCTCGTGTGAAACTGAAGAACATTACTCATCAGTATCTACCCTGCCCTCACCTTGACTAATGTGCCGAAGGTCTAGGAAAGAACTTTCGTTCTATCGGTGGCGTGTCTGATGTTCCTACACCGAACAATGGATCCGCGAGAATGGCGGAAGTGAGGAGTTTGTGGTATCGAGGGGCACACCGAGGTCATTCATTGACACAGTTACGGCGCAAACACCAAGTACGTCTGTGTACGTTCGAGGGATTTATTGGCCCCGCGATAAGAACGCAGCAGAAGCACAATGTTACGATAGGTGACATCGACCATGAAATCCTCCATTGACTGGGTGCATCTGATTCTTGGGCGGCCCACCTGAGTCAACCAACCGAACAAAGACGCTTCCCTAAGCGGGTGACGGAGAAAATACCGAATCGATGGAAAGAAGACGATTTGAGATGCATTTCACGTTCACGAACAGATACGCAGAAAACAGAATTAGATGTTTGTAAATTCCATAACAATGGGTACGCTGTGTCATGACTTTCAATTGATTTGAAACAGGAATAAAACAGAAAGTCAACATTTAACAAATGATATTGCATTGTTTTATTCTATGCCTTATCTTTTTCTGTGGAATATTACTTCTTTATATTAGAATTTTCAATAAAGTTCCTCAAGAAATTATATTAATATAACAAATACCTAGTATAATAATACCGTCATCATGAAACGCTAAATTAAAATTAACTTAGTAACTTACAGAGATTTTGAAAATGAAAATTACGTTCTTGTGCATCTCTTACTGCAAGAATGGCGACGAATCTCCTTGTTTTCATTACTGAAATCGACTACAATTGTTGATCTTTGGGTTTGTGTGTGTTTGCTTTCTGTCTGAATTTCTGTGACATAGACATCTCCGTTTCCTTTTACCTTCATTTTTCTGGATACACGACAGCACGATCACTGGTAATTTGTACAATTCTGTTGCATGATTGTGTAGTCCATTGTCTTTTGTTCTCGGGGAATATTTGGTTGTCTTAGTACCTTTTCCAGTTGCAAAAACAAATGTTCAGTTGTGTTTCTTCTTATTGCAGTTCTGAATTTTAGCATCCATTTGTATTATCAATTCAGAACAGTAATATCAATCACATTCATAAAGCTCTGTAAATTTATCTTGAAGATACAGACACACGAATATTTTCGTATTAATTTGTTCGCATTTTCAATTTCTCCTTTCGTACAACTATAATGAAGGATCAAAGCGGTTGAAGTTTATCATTAACAGTTACTTAATTATAAATTGCAGAGAAGAAAAATCTTTCATTTCGAAAACGTATGATCATAAACGAAAGGGTAACGCGGCTAAGATAAAATAGAAGGTCAAAGTTCCATGTTCATATTAGTAAGATGTGTGTACTTTATATTACTTTGGTTTTACATTTACTTTGTTTTTTAATTGTGGTTATTGATATATAATCTGGTGTAATTGGAAATAATATTGTTTAGATAGTTGTCTTCATTCCTTGGGTTTTTGTTTTGTACTGTAGGCCTGATGAAGGAATTATACATTTCGAAATGTTGGCAAACTAGTGTTTAAATATATTGACCAATCCCGTGAACCACATTTCATCAATAGTCGTGAATTCTACAATGACTATTTTTATGTTAGAATTATAATGTCATACGTCATTTGGTTTAGGTAAACTTTTTACCATATTATGGGGGTACCCTTTAAAATTAAAACTTGAAGAGAACATATCAAAACGGTCGCTATGTGAGTTTTTATTAGTTTCAGTGAACAAAGGCACATATTTTTTCCGTTACAAATTCATATTATTGTAAGGAACAAGAGACTGAAAATCATAAACCCCGCACTTACGACAATTTCCTTTACTTTTATAAATTTTTAATGAACAGAAATACTTAAACCATAAATCCTGTACTTACATCGCTATATTTTTATATTTTTTCAATGAACAACCGCACGTTTTTTTCGTTCTTTATTAGAATTATTGGTTGGAAGAAGGTATTGAAAATCATAAAACCTGTACTTTTCAGCAGACACTTGAGACACCTGTTCTTAAAGTCCCCGCGCGAGCCCAGGGCCACGCATGATTGAAGTGGAAGACGGATGAGTCGTCGCTCACGAGCGTCAAGTAGTCGTGTGGGGGAAGCGCGGGGGCAGGGCGCCGAACGCGGGCGTCGGGGCGGCCCAGGGCGGCCGAGGGCGGGAGCGCCGGCGCGGCGCGGCTCCCAGGCGCCGCGCGCACGCGGGCGGGCGCCCCCGACACACACGCGTGACATTTCCGGCCGCCGGCGCCGGGACGTCACGCCGCGACCTCCCGCCCGGCCGCTTCCTTATTGCCGCCCTCCGGGGCCTTGGACCCGCGCACACCGCGCGCTACTCGACGCTCTCGATTCGGCTGCGCGCCCTCAGATCGGACGCCCCACGAGGTTGCTCTGCCTAAATTTCTTGAGCTGAGAATACCACAATCGACAATGGCACTTACACTCATCTAGACGTGTAATTTTTTCTTTTTTTTTTCTTATTTTCTTTCTTTCTTGTTTTCTTTCTTTCTTTCTTTCTTTCTTTCGTTCTTTCTTTCGTTCTTTCTTTCTTTCTTTCTTTCTTTCTTTCTTTCTTTCTTTCTTTCTTTCGTTCTTTCTTTCGTTCTTTCTTTCGTTCTTTCTTTCGTTCTTTCTTTTGTTCTTTCTTTCGTTCTTTCTTTCGTTCTTTCTTTCTTTCTTTCTTTCTTTTCGTTCTTTCGTTCTTTCGTTCTTTCGCTCTTTCGTTCTTCTTTCTTTCTTCTTTCTTTCGTTCTTTCTTTGTTCTTTCTTTCGTTCTTTCTTTTTTTTCTTTCTTCTTCTTTTTTCTTTCTTTCTTTCTTTCTTCTTTCTTCTTTTTTTCTTCTTCGAGTCTTTATTCATCTCACTCACTCTGATTATCAGAGTCTGGTAGTTACCCACAAAGAGCTTGCAAATTACTCACAAAGAGCTTGCAAATTACTCCCATTTGATATTCACCTCCCCTGACCTGTAACACGTGCGCTCACGAACAACTAATAAAAACTGAGAACGCTTTGTCCCACTGCAAACAAATGGAGTCGCTAGGTTAAATTAATTTTATATGGAACATCATCATTCTCCATCCTCGTCAAAATTGGCTAGAAATTTATGTACTACTACCTTATTTAAAAGGAAGTGCAATATTTTTTTCGTTTCCATTGCTTCCATTTCCATTCTTCAACTTTCCTTACTTGTTGCCTTCAATAAGGCTGTCATTTCACAATTTTGATTCTCACCTTTCTTCCCCTCTAATGTGATTTATCTTTCCTTCTTTCATGAACAAAATCGCCCCTCGTATCAGCTATCGCTCTTAGGTAACTATGTTTCCCTTATACTATCTCGTTTTCTTCATTCGTTCCTGCATTTTTATGTACTTGATGTACTCTATTTTTTAGTGTTTATGTTACATGCATGATAACTCTAGCTATAGGGCATTAATCTTCGTTTCTTACCTTGTCAAATTCTCTTCATTTCCTTCTTTATGAAAGTAAAGTATCGAAATTCCTTCTGTGTCAGTCAATTTAAAATATACCATTCGAAACTTCCGTCTATTCGAATACAACAGGGAAATGTATCAATTACTGGAGAATTACTGAAGATCTGAAACATATCTGAAGATCGGCGTCCATTGTCTATTGAAATAAACAAGTCTCTTCCGCGAAGAAAAGTCACAATGAGCGTATGCAAGTACGTCGATTCCTCATCATGTGACTGATATAATTGCTGCTATGAGTGCGAGCTTCAAAATGGTTTTACTCATATTTTCGATGAAATTTTAAATATCGTGAGAAAGAAAAACTGCAAAGAGATAGTGCAGTAGGCTTGCGATTGTGGTAATTAGGATCAAGACAACTTTCAATACTGAAAATCTCAGATAATCCGGAGTTAATTTGATTAATGATCGTAAGAAACGAGGTGAAATGTGTATTTTTGGTATAATCAGTGGCGCAAACTGAATTTTTCTACGGGGTGTGTTTTGTATTACTCACATGATATCAAAATACCGAATTAAATATTTATTTTTGATTTCGCTTATACGTACATGTTTACGTAATGTTGAGAAAGTTATGTAATGCTGCGAAAAATCGATTTCGAGATTTCAACGGAGGGGCACGTTTTAGGGTCCTCTGATACCGAAAAAGTATTTTTTATCTAAACATCCATTGCTTGTCTGTCCGTCTGTGAACAACATTAGCGAAAAACTATTCGTGAGATTTATTCCAAGATGAATATTTCCGGATCGATCTGGTTAGACTCGAAGACTTACAATTTTGAAAAATAAATATTTGAAATGTGTGGGTATTTTAAATAAAACCTCTACCACATTTCCAACATTTTCTCAAAAATAGCTTCAATTTTTTCTTTACATTTCTTGAAATAATAGAGTGAAGTACACTTATGAAGATAGCTTGGGTCCGATTTACGCTGTTAACTCGGAATTTTCAAAAATTGCGAACAGCTGACATTTGTCGGATCGCATCGAACAACTACATTATTGAAGGAGTGTTTTTTTTTTCAATAATTTTTCCTCTACAATTATTTTTTTCAATTAATGTCATTTTTAAAAATAAATTAATAGTTTTCCGCAATTTTTAACAAAATATGAGTAATCTTAAATACAAGATTTACTAAAAACGGTTCGAAGTTCTTACTTCAAAGTTCTTCTACAAATAGTGCTAAATGTAGTGATAAATGTCTCTGAAGTTGTTAAAATTTTCGTTTATTGTTTAGTACGTTTGTTAACACAGTATCAAGTATGTTTGTTAACCCAAGAAAATATTGCTATCAGTCTCATTTCTACTTCAGCGTTTAAATGTCCTAAAGAGAAACCGCTAAGGGATAAGTGGTAGAGAACTTCACAGTGAAAGATGAAGCTATGAATGATGTACTCGTGGAATAGACTAAACGGGTTTATGTGAGATGATTGACATGTAATCATTCCAGGGCGGTCGTTGTTGCTCTATCACGATGTAAACTGTCAACGATGTCAACTGCATTAGTACCCTTAGTGAATGTTTTTTTCACGGGAGGTAGCGTTGCTTCTCTGATGTCGAACGGCGAGAGGATATACACATCGATGTACACATCGGCTTGCTGGAGATTACTCCAATCAGGTATACCACCCAGCGAAGCAAAGTACCAACCTGGACCACCTCTAAGATCAGAGAATCAGAGGATAGGATATGGTAGAAAAAGGAAAGATAGTGGGCAGTCTGTGACCCGTTCGTTGGGATACTGCTCCGGTATTCGCCTGGTATTCCTCAGAGAAACCACGGAAAACTACTGATGAGAGCAGACGTCCGCTTGAACTCTCTCCTAGGTAGAAGCTAATTTCGACCCAGCTATCTGGCTGGTATCGAAAATACACCATTGATGACTCGGGGCATCAATTGATGTCACTGCAGGGCCTCTGACTGGCGGGATCTAGGGTTTGAGTCCCGTCGGCGATAGGATTTTCGGCACTAGCTAGACAGCTAGGTCGAATTTAGTCGCTGTCTGGAGGAAAATTCTAGCGGCCGGCTACTCTGATCGGTAGTTTTCTGTGATTTCTCCGATGAACCCCAGGCGAATGCCGGAGCAGTATAACAGCAGCCTAACAAACGGACCACGGACCGCGCGATCTTTCCTTGCCCTACCCTTACCTCTTGCTTGTACACACACACACACACACACACACAGGCTTTGAACTTTTCACGGGTGGGGTGATGCCCCACTGGAGGAGATATCTGGTTGGGGAAACCTCGCTAGCCAATGTGTAAGTCGGGGTCGGATCTCGCCATGCAACTGAGGAAGATCACCGCCACCTCCCGCGACAAAAAGTGCACTACGCTTACGGGACTAATGACCTAATCCGCTGTCGCGCCCGGAATCAGCCCGGAATCAATCAATAAGAAAACGACATCGTGGGTCTGGAATCCAAGAACCAGTCAGAGTAGCTTACAGAAAGCTAACTCATCCGGTTGGCGTCATCCAAATGTGAGTGGCCGTCGGCGGGGGTGGGTGGTGGTGGTGCGCCCCGGAGGGTGGGGGAGGTGGGCGCAAGGGCAGCGCGGGCGGAACAGGCGCGCATCCGCCAACGCCCTCATTGTGACACCACTCACCGGTCAGTGAAAGGGGCCCCAACTCAATGGGCCAATTCACAGGAGCCCATTGATGCCCCGCTGGGAGCCCAACTCTGGGAGCCAGGAGTCACACGTGACTTTGCTACACCTGCTACAGTGGTTTTTTTTTAAACTGCGCAGTACCCTTCTCAGAAACAGAAGAAATGCTCTTCAGTACGGTTTTTCGAGCAACATGCTTCCACGTTTTGAACCAATTGACTTTCTAGTAAGAATTCTACAAGTTAGAAACTTGTTTCTTTTCCTTGAGCTTTACAGGCGAACGTGTCAGCGGTTGCGATCTAGTTCTCTCACGCAAAGCTATATCTCCATATTTAGGACCGCAGCGTATTCATCTGTTTCACGATCAAAAGCATTCTTCGGCTTCCTTGTGCACGAACATCGTTCTAGAGAGTCGGTTCCAATAACGAGACCCATACAAGTCGGTCATCAACAACAATAGAACAGCTCGGACACTCGGGGCAGAGCGCTCTCGAGCCAGTCGTGTGCGGAGGGAATTCCGCCGTGCGCTGACGAGAGTGTTCTCCGCCGACGGGACACACGCTGGCTGAGGTGGCGGACGTCGGTACCCAAGTTTCCTCTGTCACCCGCATGACCAGGCACACGAGTACACCACGACCTTAAGACACGTATCACGCAGTGTCTCGGCTCTTCTCTGCTTGTAGAGTTGAACATAGGATTGACGACGATTCGTTTTGGAGCGCACGGAATTGCACTTTTAGAGTTATAAAAGTAAGCAGAAGTAATTCTTTAAAACTATTTCTAATTTAATTAGTGAAACAATACCTTTGGACATGAAGTGACATCACTTCTGAAAGTATTACTCATAGTCCTGTAGGCAACGTGAAAATTAGGTAAGAGACGGAATGGGCATGTATTTCACTGTTTGTATTTCAACGTCATAATTGCTTTGCAATTGGCATTTTATGCTTTTCGAAGTATAATGAAAATTGCTCAAGTATGCACATTTTCCATGTTTGCAGATATTGCACGAACTGCTTTTACTGATGTGACATCTTCAACACTTTATTTTCAAAGTCTGACTCTATTTTCAGATTAATCTTTTGGATTGAAAACTTAATTGATTCGATCCTTTTTTCCTGCTTTTCAAATTTACACCACTTCATCGCATCATCACCAACACCGTATTCAGCAGAACTGCGATGGTTATCAGTAACATCATATCATCAGTTTATTTTATTATTTATCACCTTAGAATCACAAAATAGAAGAAAGGAAATGAAAAACTTAGCAAGTTCAGGTAATTCATATAATCACACCAATTTATCTAAAAAAAGTTTAACATTCTCAATGTTATATTCCTACTCGTACTGTAAATTCCCACACCCGCAGTTCATTTTTTCTTGTGAGGGCCAAATTCGTAGTGGACACTTAAAAATATTGTTCATTAGGTGATCGATTACTATTCATAAATTTCTTATTCTCAAATGATTGGGCAATAAGTTCGCCCGCTCCCTTAAATACTCGCATACCTCATTCGGCCCTCTCTTGACCGGTTTAGGTTATGTTCGTATGCGCCACTTATACTATAGAAATCGATGTCAATGATTTCGCAGAATGAATGGCGTTCTAAAAGAAACCCTTCATTCGCACCTCGAAATTGTTCTTCAAAAACATGGATAATTCATTGAAAATCTCACAGAATATGGGCGATGCCTTGTGCGGCCAAATCTGGCTTTTCCACAGCTTGGACAACCATCGCTGGACACTTGACCAATCCTGGCGTCGAGGCGTATCCGCTCATATCATTGGCTTTTGCTCCAAGTTTCAGACACGTCCCCCTTCCTCCCCTCGAAGATTTTCCTCCTAGTTATCTCAAAGGGGCGGAGCAATTTCTGAGGTCAGTGACGCTGCCTCGCTAACGTGAGCAGGGGGTAACAGGAGAGGGAGGGGTGAGAGGAAGTAAGAGGAGGTAACAGGAGAGGGCACAGAAACGAAACGGATTGGTGCGCGCGGGCGCGAGGATCACTCCGCCAATTGCACTGGACGTTGGCCCTGAACCCCGTGGACGCTGACGAACCAAGGGGCAGCGGGTCACGGGATGGGGCTGTGACATTTTTATCGAGTTCTTTACCAGGAAAATTAACTCTAATTTATGGTATCTAATATTGTGAGAAATTTGTGGCAGATTAAATTAATAGTATTGAAAGTTTGTTTCTTACAAACTATTTTAAAATGCCAATGGTTCTAAAGCAAGGAACACTAATTATTACATAATCATTTTCGGGAAACACAAATATAATACATTTACATAATATAGACATTTCCTATCAAGCAAATTGAAATTCATGTTCACGTATTTAAAA